>JALQSN010000379.1:0-47913 GCA_023690525.1 Holotrichia oblita | reverse complement strand
AGATAGAGCCGAAATCTCTTCGGTACAAGACTCAGGACGCCGAGTACAATCTGTTCCACCCTTCAGAGTTTAAAAATTCAACAAATGCCCGGCTTCTCGGTTTTTCGAAATATCTCGGCAACTATGATAGATAGAGCCGAAATCTCTTCGGTACAAGACTTCAGACGCCGAGTACAATCTGTCCACCCTTCAGAGTTTAAAAATTCAACAAATGCCCGGCTAGCAAATTTCTCGGTTTTTCGAAATATCTCGGCAACTATGATAGATAGAGCCGAAATCTCTTCGGTACAAGACTCAGGACGCCGAGTACAATCTGTTCCACCTTCAGAGTTTAAAAATTCAACAAATGCCCGGTATTAGCAAATTTCTCGGTTTTTTCGAAATATCTCGGCAACTATGATAGATAGAGCCGAAATCTCTTCGTACAAGACTCAGGACGCCGAGTACAATCTGTTCCACCCTTCAGAGTTTAGAAATTCAAGAAATGCCCGGCTAGCAAATTTCTCGGTTTTTTCGAAATATCTCGGCAAACTATGATAGATAGAGCCGAAATCTCTTCGGTACAAGACTCAGGACGTCGAGTACAATCTGCTCCACCCTTCAGAGTTTAAAAATTCAACAAATGCCCGGCTAGCAAATTTCTCGGTTTTTTCGAAATATCTCGGCAACTATGAAAGATAGAGCTGAAATCTCTTCGGTACAAGACTCAGGACGTCGAGTACAATCTGTTCCACCTTCAGAGTTTAAAAATTCAACAAATGCCCGGCTAGCAAATTTGTCAGTTTTTTCGAAATATCTCGGCAACTATGAGAGATAGAGCCGAAATCTCTTCGGTACAAGACTCAGGACGCCGAGTACAATCTGTTCCACCCTTCAGAGTTTAAAAATTCAACAAATGCCCGGCTAGCAAATTTGTCGGTTTTTTCGAAATATCTCGGCAACTATGAGAGATAGAGCCGAAATCTCTTCGGTACAAGACTCAGGACGCCGAGTACACTGTTCCACCCTTCAGAGTTTAAAAATTCAACAAATGCCCGGCTAGCAAATTTGTCAGTTTTTTCGAAATATCTCGGCAACTATGAGAGATAGAGCCGAAATCTCTTCGGTACAAGACTCAGGACGCCGAGTACAATCTGTTCCACCCTTCAGAGTTTAAAAATTCAACAAATGCCCGGCTAGCAAATTTTTCGGTTTTTTCGAAATATCTCGGCAACTATGAGAGATAGAGCCGAAATCTTCGGTACAAGACTCAGGACGCCGAGTACAATCTGTTCCACCCTTCAGAGTTTAAAAATTCAACAAATGCCCGGCTAGCAAATTTCTCGGTTTTTTCGAAATATCTCGGCAATTAAGAGAGATAGAGCCGAAATCTCTTCGGTACAAGACTCAGGACGCCGAGTACAATCTGTTCCACCTTCAGAGTTTAAAAATTCAACAAATGCCCGGCTAGCAAATTTCTCGGTTTTTTCGAAATATCTCGGCAACTATGAGAGATAGAGCCGAAATCTCTTCGGTACAAGACTCAGGACGCCGAGTACAATCTGTTCCACCCTTCAGAGTTTAAAAATTCAACAAATGCCCGGCTAGCAAATTTCTCGGTTTTTTCGAAATATCTCGGCAACTATGAGAGATAGAGCCGAAATCTCTTCGGTACAAGACTCAGGACGCCGAGTACAATCTGTTCCACCTTCAGAGTTTAAAAATTCAACAAATGCCCGGCTAGCAAATTTCTCGGTTTTTTCGAAATATCTCGGCAACTATGAGAGATAGAGCCGAAATCTCTTCGGTACAAGACTCAGGACGCCGAGTACAATCTGTTCCACCTTCAGAGTTTAAAAATTCA
Source organism: Holotrichia oblita (assembly GCA_023690525.1). Classification (NCBI taxonomy): domain Eukaryota; kingdom Metazoa; phylum Arthropoda; class Insecta; order Coleoptera; family Scarabaeidae; genus Holotrichia; species Holotrichia oblita. Next base: position 46,070 of record JALQSN010000379.1, on the reverse strand, counting down.
ACAAATGCCCGGCTAGCAAATTTCTCGGTTTTTTCGAAATATCTCGGCAACTATGAGAGATAGAGCCGAAATCTCTTCGGTACAAGACTCAGGACGCCGAGTACAATCTGTTCCACCCTTCAGAGTTTAAAAATTCAACAAATGCCCGGCTAGCAAATTTCTCGGTTTTTTCGAAATATCTCGGCAACTATGAGAGATAGAGCCGAAATCTCTTCGGTACAAGACTCAGGACGCCGAGTACAATCTGTTCCACCCTTCAGAGTTTAAAAATTCAACAAATGCCCGGCTAGCAAATTTCTCGGTTTTTTCGAAATATCTCGGCAACTATGAGAGATAGAGCCGAAATCTCTTCGGTACAAGACTCAGGACGCCGAGTACAATCTGTTCCACCCTTCAGAGTTTAAAAATTCAACAAATGCCCGGCTAGCAAATTTCTCGGTTTTTTCGAAATATCTCGGCAACTATGATAGATAGAGCCGAAATCTCTTCGGTACAAGACTCAGGACGCCGAGTACAATCTGTTCCACCCTTCAGAGTTTAAAAATTCAACAAATGCCCGGCTAGCAAATTTCTCGGTTTTTTCGAAATATCTCGGCAACTATGATAGATAGAGCCGAAATCTCTTCGGTACAAGACTCAGGACGCCGAGTACAATCTGTTCCACCCTTCAGAGTTTAAAAATTCAACAAATGCCCGGCTAGCAAATTTCTCGGTTTTTTCGAAATATCTCGGCAACTATGAGAGATAGAGCCGAAATCTCTTCGGTACAAGACTCAGGACGCCGAGTACAATCTGTTCCACCCTTCAGAGTTTAAAAATTCAACAAATGCCCGGCTAGCAAATTTCTCGGTTTTTCGAAATATCTCGGCAACTATGATAGATAGAGCCGAAATCTCTTCGGTACAAGACTCAGGACGCCGAGTACAATCTGTTCCACCCTTCAGAGTTTAAAAATTCAACAAATGCCCGGCTAGCAAATTTCTCGGTTTTTTCGAAATATCTCGGCAACTATGATAGATAGAGCCGAAATCTCTTCGGTACAAGACTCAGGACGCCGAGTACAATCTGTTCCACCCTTCAGAGTTTAAAAATTCAACAAATGCCCGGCTAGCAAATTTCTCGGTTTTTTCGAAATATCTCGGCAACTATGAGAGATAGAGCCGAAATCTCTTCGGTACAAGACTCAGGACGCCGAGTACAATCTGTTCCACCCTTCAGAGTTTAAAAATTCAACAAATGCCCGGCTAGCAAATTTCTCGGTTTTTTCGAAATATCTCGGCAACTATGATAGATAGAGCCGAAATCTCTTCGGTACAAGACTCAGGACGCCGAGTACAATCTGTTCCACCCTTCAGAGTTTAAAAATTCAACAAATGCCCGGCTAGCAAATTTCTCGGTTTTTTCGAAATATCTCGGCAACTATGATAGATAGAGCCGAAATCTCTTCGGTACAAGACTCAGGACGCCGAGTACAATCTGTTCCACCCTTCAGAGTTTAAAAATTCAACAAATGCCCGGCTAGCAAATTTCTCGGTTTTTTCGAAATATCTCGGCAACTATGATAGATAGAGCCGAAATCTCTTCGGTACAAGACTCAGGACGCCGAGTACAATCTGTTCCACCCTTCAGAGTTTAAAAATTCAACAAATGCCCGGCTAGCAAATTTCTCGGTTTTTTCGAAATATCTCGGCAACTATGAGAGATAGAGCCGAAATCTCTTCGGTACAAGACTCAGGACGCCGAGTACAATCTGTTCCACCCTTCAGAGTTTAAAAATTCAACAAATGCCCGGCTAGCAAATTTCTCGGTTTTTTCGAAATATCTCGGCAACTATGATAGATAGAGCCGAAATCTCTTCGGTACAAGACTCAGGACGCCGAGTACAATCTGTTCCACCCTTCAGAGTTTAAAAATTCAACAAATGCCCGGCTAGCAAATTTCTCGGTTTTTTCGAAATATCTCGGCAACTATGATAGATAGAGCCGAAATCTCTTCGGTACAAGACTCAGGACGCCGAGTACAATCTGTTCCACCCTTCAGAGTTTAAAAATTCAACAAATGCCCGGCTAGCAAATTTCTCGGTTTTTTCGAAATATCTCGGCAACTATGATAGATAGAGCCGAAATCTCTTCGGTACAAGACTCAGGACGCCGAGTACAATCTGTTCCACCCTTCAGAGTTTAAAAATTCAACAAATGCCCGGCTAGCAAATTTCTCGGTTTTTTTCGAAATATCTCGGCAACTATGATAGATAGAGCCGAAATCTCTTCGGTACAAGACTCAGGACGCCGAGTACAATCTGTTCCACCCTTCAGAGTTTAAAAATTCAACAAATGCCCGGCTAGCAAATTTCTCGGTTTTTTCGAAATATCTCGGCAACTATGATAGATAGAGCCGAAATCTCTTCGGTACAAGACTCAGGACGCCGAGTACAATCTGTTCCACCCTTCAGAGTTTAAAAATTCAACAAATGCCCGGCTAGCAAATTTCTCGGTTTTTTCGAAATATCTCGGCAACTATGAGAGATAGAGCCGAAATCTCTTCGGTACAAGACTCAGGACGCCGAGTACAATCTGTTCCACCCTTCAGAGTTTAAAAATTCAACAAATGCCCGGCTAGCAAATTTCTCGGTTTTTTCGAAATATCTCGGCAACTATGATAGATAGAGCCGAAATCTCTTCGGTACAAGACTCAGGACGCCGAGTACAATCTGTTCCACCCTTCAGAGTTTAAAAATTCAACAAATGCCCGGCTAGCAAATTTCTCGGTTTTTTCGAAATATCTCGGCAACTATGATAGATAGAGCCGAAATCTCTTCGGTACAAGACTCAGGACGCCGAGTACAATCTGTTCCACCCTTCAGAGTTTAAAAATTCAACAAATGCCCGGCTAGCAAATTTCTCGGTTTTTTCGAAATATCTCGGCAACTATGATAGATAGAGCCGAAATCTCTTCGGTACAAGACTCAGGACGCCGAGTACAATCTGTTCCACCCTTCAGAGTTTAAAAATTCAACAAATGCCCGGCTAGCAAATTTCTCGGTTTTTTCGAAATATCTCGGCAACTATGATAGATAGAGCCGAAATCTCTTCGGTACAAGACTCAGGACGCCGAGTACAATCTGTTCCACCCTTCAGAGTTTAAAAATTCAACAAATGCCCGGCTAGCAAATTTCTCGGTTTTTTCGAAATATCTCGGCAACTATGAGAGATAGAGCCGAAATCTCTTCGGTACAAGACTCAGGACGCCGAGTACAATCTGTTCCACCCTTCAGAGTTTAAAAATTCAACAAATGCCCGGCTAGCAAATTTCTCGGTTTTTTCGAAATATCTCGGCAACTATGATAGATAGAGCCGAAATCTCTTCGGTACAAGACTCAGGACGCCGAGTACAATCTGTTCCACCCTTCAGAGTTTAAAAATTCAACAAATGCCCGGCTAGCAAATTTCTCGGTTTTTTCGAAATATCTCGGCAACTATGATAGATAGAGCCGAAATCTCTTCGGTACAAGACTCAGGACGCCGAGTACAATCTGTTCCACCCTTCAGAGTTTAAAAATTCAACAAATGCCCGGCTAGCAAATTTCTCGGTTTTTTCGAAATATCTCGGCAACTATGATAGATAGAGCCGAAATCTCTTCGGTACAAGACTCAGGACGCCGAGTACAATCTGTTCCACCCTTCAGAGTTTAAAAATTCAACAAATGCCCGGCTAGCAAATTTCTCGGTTTTTTCGAAATATCTCGGCAACTATGATAGATAGAGCCGAAATCTCTTCGGTACAAGACTCAGGACGCCGAGTACAATCTGTTCCACCCTTCAGAGTTTAAAAATTCAACAAATGCCCGGCTAGCAAATTTCTCGGTTTTTTCGAAATATCTCGGCAACTATGATAGATAGAGCCGAAATCTCTTCGGTACAAGACTCAGGACGCCGAGTACAATCTGTTCCACCCTTCAGAGTTTAAAAATTCAACAAATGCCCGGCTAGCAAATTTCTCGGTTTTTTCGAAATATCTCGGCAACTATGATAGATAGAGCCGAAATCTCTTCGGTACAAGACTCAGGACGCCGAGTACAATCTGTTCCACCCTTCAGAGTTTAAAAATTCAACAAATGCCCGGCTAGCAAATTTCTCGGTTTTTTCGAAATATCTCGGCAACTATGATAGATAGAGCCGAAATCTCTTCGGTACAAGACTCAGGACGCCGAGTACAATCTGTTCCACCCTTCAGAGTTTAAAAATTCAACAAATGCCCGGCTAGCAAATTTCTCGGTTTTTTCGAAATATCTCGGCAACTATGATAGATAGAGCCGAAATCTCTTCGGTACAAGACTCAGGACGCCGAGTACAATCTGTTCCACCCTTCAGAGTTTAAAAATTCAACAAATGCCCGGCTAGCAAATTTCTCGGTTTTTTCGAAATATCTCGGCAACTATGATAGATAGAGCCGAAATCTCTTCGGTACAAGACTCAGGACGCCGAGTACAATCTGTTCCACCCTTCAGAGTTTAAAAATTCAACAAATGCCCGGCTAGCAAATTTCTCGGTTTTTTCGAAATATCTCGGCAACTATGATAGATAGAGCCGAAATCTCTTCGGTACAAGACTCAGGACGCCGAGTACAATCTGTTCCACCCTTCAGAGTTTAAAAATTCAACAAATGCCCGGCTAGCAAATTTCTCGGTTTTTTCGAAATATCTCGGCAACTATGATAGATAGAGCCGAAATCTCTTCGGTACAAGACTCAGGACGCCGAGTACAATGTTCCACCCTTCAGAGTTTAAAAATTCAACAAATGCCCGGCTAGCAAATTTCTCGGTTTTTTCGAAATATCTCGGCAACTATGATAGATAGAGCCGAAATCTCTTCGGTACAAGACTCAGGACGCCGAGTACAATCTGTTCCACCCTTCAGAGTTTAAAAATTCAACAAATGCCCGGCTAGCAAATTTCTCGTTTTTTCGAAATATCTCGGCAACTATGATAGATAGAGCCGAAATCTCTTCGGTACAAGACTCAGGACGCCGAGTACAATCTGTTCCACCCTTCAGAGTTTAAAAATTCAACAAATGCCCGGCTAGCAAATTTCTCGGTTTTTTCGAAATATCTCGGCAACTATGATAGATAGAGCCGAAATCTCTTCGGTACAAGACTCAGGACGCCGAGTACAATCTGTTCCACCCTTCAGAGTTTAAAAATTCAACAAATGCCCGGCTAGCAAATTTCTCGGTTTTTTCGAAATATCTCGGCAACTATGATAGATAGAGCCGAAATCTCTTCGGTACAAGACTCAGGACGCCGAGTACAATCTGTTCCACCCTTCAGAGTTTAAAAATTCAACAAATGCCCGGCTAGCAAATTTCTCGGTTTTTTCGAAATATCTCGGCAACTATGATAGATAGAGCCGAAATCTCTTCGGTACAAGACTCAGGACGCCGAGTACAATCTGTTCCACCCTTCAGAGTTTAAAAATTCAACAAATGCCCGGCTAGCAAATTTCTCGGTTTTTTCGAAATATCTCGGCAACTATGATAGATAGAGCCGAAATCTCTTCGGTACAAGACTCAGGACGCCGAGTACAATCTGTTCCACCCTTCAGAGTTTAAAAATTCAACAAATGCCCGGCTAGCAAATTTCTCGGTTTTTTCGAAATATCTCGGCAACTATGATAGATAGAGCCGAAATCTCTTCGGTACAAGACTCAGGACGCCGAGTACAATCTGTTCCACCCTTCAGAGTTTAAAAATTCAACAAATGCCCGGCTAGCAAATTTCTCGGTTTTTTCGAAATATCTCGGCAACTATGATAGATAGAGCCGAAATCTCTTCGGTACAAGACTCAGGACGCCGAGTACAATCTGTTCCACCCTTCAGAGTTTAAAAATTCAACAAATGCCCGGCTAGCAAATTTCTCGGTTTTTTCGAAATATCTCGGCAACTATGATAGATAGAGCCGAAATCTCTTCGGTACAAGACTCAGGACGCCGAGTACAATCTGTTCCACCCTTCAGAGTTTAAAAATTCAACAAATGCCCGGCTAGCAAATTTCTCGGTTTTTTCGAAATATCTCGGCAACTATGATAGATAGAGCCGAAATCTCTTCGGTACAAGACTCAGGACGCCGAGTACAATCTGTTCCACCCTTCAGAGTTTAAAAATTCAACAAATGCCCGGCTAGCAAATTTCTCGGTTTTTTCGAAATATCTCGGCAACTATGATAGATAGAGCCGAAATCTCTTCGGTACAAGACTCAGGACGCCGAGTACAATCTGTTCCACCCTTCAGAGTTTAAAAATTCAACAAATGCCCGGCTAGCAAATTTCTCGGTTTTTTCGAAATATCTCGGCAACTATGATAGATAGAGCCGAAATCTCTTCGGTACAAGACTCAGGACGCCGAGTACAATCTGTTCCACCCTTCAGAGTTTAAAAATTCAACAAATGCCCGGCTAGCAAATTTCTCGGTTTTTTCGAAATATCTCGGCAACTATGATAGATAGAGCCGAAATCTCTTCGGTACAAGACTCAGGACGCCGAGTACAATCTGTTCCACCCTTCAGAGTTTAAAAATTCAACAAATGCCCGGCTAGCAAATTTCTCGGTTTTTTCGAAATATCTCGGCAACTATGATAGATAGAGCCGAAATCTCTTCGGTACAAGACTCAGGACGCCGAGTACAATCTGTTCCACCCTTCAGAGTTTAAAAATTCAACAAATGCCCGGCTAGCAAATTTCTCGGTTTTTTCGAAATATCTCGGCAACTATGATAGATAGAGCCGAAATCTCTTCGGTACAAGACTCAGGACGCCGAGTACAATCTGTTCCACCCTTCAGAGTTTAAAAATTCAACAAATGCCCGGCTAGCAAATTTCTCGGTTTTTTCGAAATATCTCGGCAACTATGATAGATAGAGCCGAAATCTCTTCGGTACAAGACTCAGGACGCCGAGTACAATCTGTTCCACCCTTCAGAGTTTAAAAATTCAACAAATGCCCGGCTAGCAAATTTCTCGGTTTTTTCGAAATATCTCGGCAACTATGATAGATAGAGCCGAAATCTCTTCGGTACAAGACTCAGGACGCCGAGTACAATCTGTTCCACCCTTCAGAGTTTAAAAATTCAACAAATGCCCGGCTAGCAAATTTCTCGGTTTTTTCGAAATATCTCGGCAACTATGATAGATAGAGCCGAAATCTCTTCGGTACAAGACTCAGGACGCCGAGTACAATCTGTTCCACCCTTCAGAGTTTAAAAATTCAACAAATGCCCGGCTAGCAAATTTCTCGGTTTTTTCGAAATATCTCGGCAACTATGATAGATAGAGCCGAAATCTCTTCGGTACAAGACTCAGGACGCCGAGTACAATCTGTTCCACCCTTCAGAGTTTAAAAATTCAACAAATGCCCGGCTAGCAAATTTCTCGGTTTTTTCGAAATATCTCGGCAACTTATGATGATAGATAGAGCCGAAATCTCTTCGGTACAAGACTCAGGACGCCGAGTACAATCTGTTCCACCCTTCAGAGTTTAAAAATTCAACAAATGCCCGGCTAGCAAATTTCTCGGTTTTTTCGAAATATCTCGGCAACTATGATAGATAGAGCCGAAATCTCTTCGGTACAAGACTCAGGACGCCGAGTACAATCTGTTCCACCCTTCAGAGTTTAAAAATTCAACAAATGCCCGGCTAGCAAATTTCTCGGTTTTTTCGAAATATCTCGGCAACTATGATAGATAGAGCCGAAATCTCTTCGGTACAAGACTCAGGACGCCGAGTACAATCTGTTCCACCCTTCAGAGTTTAAAAATTCAACAAATGCCCGGCTAGCAAATTTCTCGGTTTTTTCGAAATATCTCGGCAACTATGATAGATAGAGCCGAAATCTCTTCGGTACAAGACTCAGGACGCCGAGTACAATCTGTTCCACCCTTCAGAGTTTAAAAATTCAACAAATGCCCGGCTAGCAAATTTCTCGGTTTTTTCGAAATATCTCGGCAACTATGATAGATAGAGCCGAAATCTCTTCGGTACAAGACTCAGGACGCCGAGTACAATCTGTTCCACCCTTCAGAGTTTAAAAATTCAACAAATGCCCGGCTAGCAAATTTCTCGGTTTTTTCGAAATATCTCGGCAACTATGATAGATAGAGCCGAAATCTCTTCGGTACAAGACTCAGGACGCCGAGTACAATCTGTTCCACCCTTCAGAGTTTAAAAATTCAACAAATGCCCGGCTAGCAAATTTCTCGGTTTTTTCGAAATATCTCGGCAACTATGATAGATAGAGCCGAAATCTCTTCGGTACAAGACTCAGGACGCCGAGTACAATCTGTTCCACCCTTCAGAGTTTAAAAATTCAACAAATGCCCGGCTAGCAAATTTCTCGGTTTTTTCGAAATATCTCGGCAACTATGATAGATAGAGCCGAAATCTCTTCGGTACAAGACTCAGGACGCCGAGTACAATCTGTTCCACCCTTCAGAGTTTAAAAATTCAACAAATGCCCGGCTAGCAAATTTCTCGGTTTTTTCGGGAAATATCTCGGCAACTATGATAGATAGAGCCGAAATCTCTTCGGTACAAGACTCAGGACGCCGAGTACAATCTGTTCCACCCTTCAGAGTTTAAAAATTCAACAAATGCCCGGCTAGCAAATTTCTCGGTTTTTTCGAAATATCTCGGCAACTATGATAGATAGAGCCGAAATCTCTTCGGTACAAGACTCAGGACGCCGAGTACAATCTGTTCCACCCTTCAGAGTTTAAAAATTCAACAAATGCCCGGCTAGCAAATTTCTCGGTTTTTTCGAAATATCTCGGCAACTATGATAGATAGAGCCGAAATCTCTTCGGTACAAGACTCAGGACGCCGAGTACAATCTGTTCCACCTTCAGAGTTTAAAAATTCAACAAATGCCCGGCTAGCAAATTTCTCGGTTTTTCGAAATATCTCGGCAACTATGATAGATAGAGCCGAAATCTCTTCGGTACAAGACTCAGGACGCCGAGTACAATCTGTTCCACCCTTCAGAGTTTAAAAATTCAACAAATGCCCGGCTAGCAAATTTCTCGGTTTTTTCGAAATATCTCGGCAACTATGATAGATAGAGCCGAAATCTCTTCGGTACAAGACTCAGGACGCCGAGTACAATCTGTTCCACCCTTCAGAGTTTAAAAATTCAACAAATGCCCGGCTAGCAAATTTCTCGGTTTTTTCGAAATATCTCGGCAACTATGATAGATAGAGCCGAAATCTCTTCGGTACAAGACTCAGGACGCCGAGTACAATCTGTTCCACCCTTCAGAGTTTAAAAATTCAACAAATGCCCGGCTAGCAAATTTCTCGGTTTTTTCGAAATATCTCGGCAACTATGATAGATAGAGCCGAAATCTCTTCGGTACAAGACTCAGGACGCCGAGTACAATCTGTTCCACCCTTCAGAGTTTAAAAATTCAACAAATGCCCGGCTAGCAAATTTCTCGGTTTTTTCGAAATATCTCGGCAACTATGATAGATAGAGCCGAAATCTCTTCGGTACAAGACTCAGGACGCCGAGTACAATCTGTTCCACCCTTCAGAGTTTAAAAATTCAACAAATGCCCGGCTAGCAAATTTCTCGGTTTTTTCGAAATATCTCGGCAACTATGATAGATAGAGCCGAAATCTCTTCGGTACAAGACTCAGGACGCCGAGTACAATCTGTTCCACCCTTCAGAGTTTAAAAATTCAACAAATGCCCGGCTAGCAAATTTCTCGGTTTTTTCGAAATATCTCGGCAACTATGATAGATAGAGCCGAAATCTCTTCGGTACAAGACTCAGGACGCCGAGTACAATCTGTTCCCCTTCAGAGTTTAAAAATTCAACAAATGCCCGGCTAGCAAATTTCTCGGTTTTTTCGAAATATCTCGGCAACTATGATAGATAGAGCCGAAATCTCTTCGGTACAAGACTCAGGACGCCGAGTACAATCTGTTCCACCCTTCAGAGTTTAAAAATTCAACAAATGCCCGGCTAGCAAATTTTTCTCGGTTTTTTCGAAATATCTCGGCAACTATGATAGATAGAGCCGAAATCTCTTCGGTACAAGACTCAGGACGCCGAGTACAATCTGTTCCACCCTTCAGAGTTTAAAAATTCAACAAATGCCCGGCTAGCAAATTTCTCGGTTTTTTCGAAATATCTCGGCAACTATGATAGATAGAGCCGAAATCTCTTCGGTACAAGACTCAGGACGCCGAGTACAATCTGTTCCACCCTTCAGAGTTTAAAAATTCAACAAATGCCCGGCTAGCAAATTTCTCGGTTTTTTCGAAATATCTCGGCAACTATGATAGATAGAGCCGAAATCTCTTCGGTACAAGACTCAGGACGCCGAGTACAATCTGTTCCACCCTTCAGAGTTTAAAAATTCAACAAATGCCCGGCTAGCAAATTTCTCGGTTTTTTCGAAATATCTCGGCAACTATGATAGATAGAGCCGAAATCTCTTCGGTACAAGACTCAGGACGCCGAGTACAATCTGTTCCACCCTTCAGAGTTTAAAAATTCAACAAATGCCCGGCTAGCAAATTTCTCGGTTTTTTCGAAATATCTCGGCAACTATGATAGATAGAGCCGAAATCTCTTCGGTACAAGACTCAGGACGCCGAGTACAATCTGTTCCACCCTTCAGAGTTTAAAAATTCAACAAATGCCCGGCTAGCAAATTTCTCGGTTTTTTCGAAATATCTCGGCAACTATGATAGATAGAGCCGAAATCTCTTCGGTACAAGACTCAGGACGCCGAGTACAATCTGTTCCACCCTTCAGAGTTTAAAAATTCAACAAATGCCCGGCTAGCAAATTTCTCGGTTTTTTCGAAATATCTCGGCAACTATGATAGATAGAGCCGAAATCTCTTCGGTACAAGACTCAGGACGCCGAGTACAATCTGTTCCACCCTTCAGAGTTTAAAAATTCAACAAATGCCCGGCTAGCAAATTTCTCGGTTTTTTCGAAATATCTCGGTTTTAGCCGAAATCTCTTCGGTACAAGACTCAGGACGCGAGTACAATCTGTTCCACCCTTCAGAGTTTAAAAATTCAACAAATGCCCGGCTAGCAAATTTCTCGGCAAATATCTCGGCAACTATGATAGATAGAGCCGAAATCTCTTCGGTACAAGACTCAGGACGCCGAGTACAATCTGTTCCACCCTTCAGAGTTTAAAAATTCAACAAATGCCCGGCTAGCAAATTTCTCGGTTTTTTCGAAATATCTCGGCAACTATGATAGATAGAGCCGAAATCTCTTCGGTACAAGACTCAGGACGCCGAGTACAATCTGTTCCACCCTTCAGAGTTTAAAAATTCAACAAATGCCCGGCTAGCAAATTTCTCGGTTTTTTCGAAATATCTCGGCAACTATGATAGATAGAGCCGAAATCTCTTCGGTACAAGACTCAGGACGCCGAGTACAATCTGTTCCACCCTTCAGAGTTTAAAAATTCAACAAATGCCCGGCTAGCAAATTTCTCGGTTTTTTCGAAATATCTCGGCAACTATGATAGATAGAGCCGAAATCTCTTCGGTACAAGACTCAGGACGCCGAGTACAATCTGTTCCACCCTTCAGAGTTTAAAAATTCAACAAATGCCCGGCTAGCAAATTTCTCGGTTTTTTCGAAATATCTCGGCAACTATGATAGATAGAGCCGAAATCTCTTCGGTACAAGACTCAGGACGCCGAGTACAATCTGTTCCACCCTTCAGAGTTTAAAAATTCAACAAATGCCCGGCTAGCAAATTTCTCGGTTTTTTCGAAATATCTCGGCAACTATGATAGATAGAGCCGAAATCTCTTCGGTACAAGACTCAGGACGCCGAGTACAATCTGTTCCACCCTTCAGAGTTTAAAAATTCAACAAATGCCCGGCTAGCAAATTTCTCGGTTTTTTCGAAATATCTCGGCAACTATGATAGATAGAGCCGAAATCTCTTCGGTACAAGACTCAGGACGCCGAGTACAATCTGTTCCACCCTTCAGAGTTTAAAAATTCAACAAATGCCCGGCTAGCAAATTTTCGGTTTTTTCGAAATATCTCGGCAACTATGATAGATAGAGCCGAAATCTCTTCGGTACAAGACTCAGGACGCCGAGTACAATCTGTTCCACCCTTCAGAGTTTAAAAATTCAACAAATGCCCGGCTAGCAAATTTCTCGGTTTTTTCGAAATATCTCGGCAACTATGATAGATAGAGCCGAAATCTCTTCGGTACAAGACTCAGGACGCCGAGTACAATCTGTTCCACCCTTCAGAGTTTAAAAATTCAACAAATGCCCGGCTAGCAAATTTCTCGGTTTTTTCGAAATATCTCGGCAACTATGATAGATAGAGCCGAAATCTCTTCGGTACAAGACTCAGGACGCCGAGTACAATCTGTTCCACCCTTCAGAGTTTAAAAATTCAACAAATGCCCGGCTAGCAAATTTCTCGGTTTTTTCGAAATATCTCGGCAACTATGATAGATAGAGCCGAAATCTCTTCGGTACAAGACTCAGGACGCCGAGTACAATCTGTTCCACCCTTCAGAGTTTAAAAATTCAACAAATGCCCGGCTAGCAAATTTCTCGGTTTTTTCGAAATATCTCGGCAACTATGATAGATAGAGCCGAAATCTCTTCGGTACAAGACTCAGGACGCCGAGTACAATCTGTTCCACCCTTCAGAGTTTAAAAATTCAACAAATGCCCGGCTAGCAAATTTCTCGGTTTTTTCGAAATATCTCGGCAACTATGATAGATAGAGCCGAAATCTCTTCGGTACAAGACTCAGGACGCCGAGTACAATCTGTTCCACCCTTCAGAGTTTAAAAATTCAACAAATGCCCGGCTAGCAAATTTCGGTTTTTTCGAAATATCTCGGCAACTATGATGAGATAGAGCCGAAATCTCTTCGGTACAAGACTCAGGACGCCGAGTACAATCTGTTCCACCCTTCAGAGTTTAAAAATTCAACAAATGCCCGGCTAGCAAATTTCTCGGTTTTTTCGAAATATCTCGGCAACTATGATAGATAGAGCCGAAATCTCTTCGGTACAAGACTCAGGACGCCGAGTACAATCTGTTCCACCCTTCAGAGTTTAAAAATTCAACAAATGCCCGGCTAGCAAATTTCTCGGTTTTTTCGAAATATCTCGGCAACTATGATAGATAGAGCCGAAATCTCTTCGGTACAAGACTCAGGACGCCGAGTACAATCTGTTCCACCCTTCAGAGTTTAAAAATTCAACAAATGCCCGGCTAGCAAATTTCTCGGTTTTTTCGAAATATCTCGGCAACTATGATAGATAGAGCCGAAATCTCTTCGGTACAAGACTCAGGACGCCGAGTACAATCTGTTCCACCCTTCAGAGTTTAAAAATTCAACAAATGCCCGGCTAGCAAATTTCTCGGTTTTTTCGAAATATCTCGGCAACTATGATAGATAGAGCCGAAATCTCTTCGGTACAAGACTCAGGACGCCGAGTACAATCTGTTCCACCCTTCAGAGTTTAAAAATTCAACAAATGCCCGGCTAGCAAATTTCTCGGTTTTTTCGAAATATCTCGGCAACTATGATAGATAGAGCCGAAATCTCTTCGGTACAAGACTCAGGACGCCGAGTACAATCTGTTCCACCCTTCAGAGTTTAAAAATTCAACAAAAATTCAACAAATGCCCGGCTAGCAAATCTCTTCGGTACAAGACTCGAGTACAATCTGTTCCACCCTTCAGAGTTTAAAAATTCAACAAATGCCCGGCTAGCAAATTTCTCGGTTTTTTTCGAAATATCTCGGCAACTATGATAGATAGAGCCGAAATCTCTTCGGTACAAGACTCAGGACGCCGAGTACAATCTGTTCCACCCTTCAGAGTTTAAAAATTCAACAAATGCCCGGCTAGCAAATTTCTCGGTTTTTTCGAAATATCTCGGCAACTATGATAGATAGAGCCGAAATCTCTTCGGTACAAGACTCAGGACGCCGAGTACAATCTGTTCCACCCTTCAGAGTTTAAAAATTCAACAAATGCCCGGCTAGCAAATTTCTCGTTTTTTCGAAATATCTCGGCAACTATGATAGATAGAGCCGAAATCTCTTCGGTACAAGACTCAGGACGCCGAGTACAATCTGTTCCACCCTTCAGAGTTTAAAAATTCAACAAATGCCCGGCTAGCAAATTTTCGGTTTTTTCGAAATATCTCGGCAACTATGATAGATAGAGCCGAAATCTCTTCGGTACAAGACTCAGGACGCCGAGTACAATCTGTTCCACCCTTCAGAGTTTAAAAATTCAACAAATGCCCGGCTAGCAAATTTCTCGGTTTTTTCGAAATATCTCGGCAACTATGATAGATAGAGCCGAAATCTCTTCGGTACAAGACTCAGGACGCCGAGTACAATCTGTTCCACCCTTCAGAGTTTAAAAATTCAACAAATGCCCGGCTAGCAAATTTCTCGGTTTTTTCGAAATATCTCGGCAACTATGATAGATAGAGCCGAAATCTCTTCGGTACAAGACTCAGGACGCCGAGTACAATCTGTTCCGCTTCAGAGTTTAAAAATTCAACAATCTGTTCCATCTCTTCGGTACAAGACTTCAGTTCCACCCTTCAGAGTTTAAAAATTCAACAAATGCCCGGCTAGCAAATTTCTCGGTTTTTTCGAAATATCTCGGCAACTATGATAGATAGAGCCGAAATCTCTTCGGTACAAGACTCAGGACGCCGAGTACAATCTGTTCCACCCTTCAGAGTTTAAAAATTCAACAAATGCCCGGCTAGCAAATTTCTCGGTTTTTTCGAAATATCTCGGCAACTATGATAGATAGAGCCGAAATCTCTTCGGTACAAGACTCAGGACGCCGAGTACAATCTGTTCCACCCTTCAGAGTTTAAAAATTCAACAAATGCCCGGCTAGCAAATTTCTCGGTTTTTTCGAAATATCTCGGCAACTATGATAGATAGAGCCGAAATCTCTTCGGTACAAGACTCAGGACGCCGAGTACAATCTGTTCCACCCTTCAGAGTTTAAAAATTCAACAAATGCCCGGCTAGCAAATTTCTCGTTTTTTTCGAAATATCTCGGCAACTATGATAGATAGAGCCGAAATCTCTTCGGTACAAGACTCAGGACGCCGAGTACAATCTGTTCCACCCTTCAGAGTTTAAAAATTCAACAAATGCCCGGCTAGCAAATTTCTCGGTTTTTTCGAAATATCTCGGCAACTATGATAGATAGAGCCGAAATCTCTTCGGTACAAGACTCAGGACGCCGAGTACAATCTGTTCCACCCTTCAGAGTTTAAAAATTCAACAAATGCCCGGCTAGCAAATTTCTCGGTTTTTTCGAAATATCTCGGCAACTATGATAGATAGAGCCGAAATCTCTTCGGTACAAGACTCAGGACGCCGAGTACAATCTGTTCCACCCTTCAGAGTTTAAAAATTCAACAAATGCCCGGCTAGCAAATTTCTCGGTTTTTTCGAAATATCTCGGCAACTATGATAGATAGAGCCGAAATCTCTTCGGTACAAGACTCAGGACGCCGAGTACAATCTGTTCCACCCTTCAGAGTTTAAAAATTCAACAAATGCCCGGCTAGCAAATTTCTCGGTTTTTTCGAAATATCTCGGCAACTATGATAGATAGAGCCGAAATCTCTTCGGTACAAGACTCAGGACGCCGAGTACAATCTGTTCCACCCTTCAGAGTTTAAAAATTCAACAAATGCCCGGCTAGCAAATTTCTCGGTTTTTTCGAAATATCTCGGCAACTATGATAGATTTTCTTCGGTACAAGACTCAGGACGCCGAGTACAATCTGTTCCACCCTTCAGAGTTTAAAAATTCAACAAATGCCCGGCTAGCAAATTTCTCGGTTTTTTCGAAATATCTCGGCAACTATGATAGATAGACGAAATCTCTTCGGTACAAGACTCAGGACGCCGAGTACAATCTGTTCCACCCTTCAGAGTTTAAAAATTCAACAAATGCCCGGCTAGCAAATTTCTCGGTTTTTTTCGAAATATCTCGGCAACTATGATAGATAGAGCCGAAATCTCTTCGGTACAAGACTCAGGACGCCGAGTACAATCTGTTCCACCTTCAGAGTTTAGTTTAAAAATTCAACAAATGCCCGGCTAGCAAATTTCTCGGTTTTTTCGAAATATCTCGGCAACTATGATAGATAGAGCCGAAATCTCGGTACAAGACTCAGGACGCCGAGTACAATCTGTTCCACCCTTCAAAGTTTAAATTCAACAAAGATATTTCGAAAAAACCGAGAAATTTGCTAGCCGGGCATTTGTTGAATTTTTAAACTCTGAAGGGTGGAACAGATTGTACTCGGCGTCCTGAGTCTTGTACCGAAGAGATTTCGGCTCTATCTATCATAGTTGCCGAGATATTTCGAAAAAACCGAGAAATTTGCTAGCCGGGCATTTGTTGAATTTTTAAACTCTGAAGGGTGGAACAGATTGTACTCGGCGTCCTGAGTCTTGTACCGAAGAGATTTCGGCTCTATCTATCATAGTTGCCGAGATATTTCGAAAAAACCGAGAAATTTGCTAGCCGGGCATTTGTTGAATTTTTAAACTCTGAAGGGTGGAACAGATTGTACTCGGCGTCCTGAGTCTTGTACCGAAGAGATTTCGGCTCTATCTATCATAGTTGCCGAGATATTTCGAAAAACCGAGAAATTTGCTAGCCGGGCATTTGTTGAATTTTTAAACTCTGAAGGGTGGAACAGATTGTACTCGGCGTCCTGAGTCTTGTACCGAAGAGATTTCGGCTCTATCTATCATAGTTGCCGAGATATTTCGAAAAAACCGAGAAATTTGCTAGCCGGGCATTTGTTGAATTTTTAAACTCTGAAGGGTGGAACAGATTGTACTCGGCGTCCTGAGTCTTGTACCGAAGAGATTTCGGCTCTATCTATCATAGTTGCCGAGATATTTCGAAAAACCGAGAAATTTGCTAGCCGGGCATTTGTTGAATTTTTAAACTCTGAAGGGTGGAACAGATTGTACTCGGCGTCCTGAGTCTTGTACCGAAGAGATTTCGGCTCTATCTATCATAGTTGCCGAGATATTTCGAAAAAACCGAGAAATTTGCTAGCCGGGCATTTGTTGAATTTTTAAACTCTGAAGGGTGGAACAGATTGTACTCGGCGTCCTGAGTCTTGTACCGAAGAGATTTCGGCTCTATCTATCATAGTTGCCGAGATATTTCGAAAAAACCGAGAAATTTGCTAGCCGGGCATTTGTTGAATTTTTAAACTCTGAAGGGTGGAACAGATTGTACTCGGCGTCCTGAGTCTTGTACCGAAGAGATTTCGGCTCTATCTATCATAGTTGCCGAGATATTTCGAAAAAACCGAGAAATTTGCTAGCCGGGCATTTGTTGAATTTTTAAACTCTGAAGGGTGGAACAGATTGTACTCGGCGTCCTGAGTCTTGTACCGAAGAGATTTCGGCTCTATCTATCATAGTTGCCGAGATATTTCGAAAAACCGAGAAATTTGCTAGCCGGGCATTTGTTGAATTTTTAAACTCTGAAGGGTGGAACAGATTGTACTCGGCGTCCTGAGTCTTGTACCGAAGAGATTTCGGCTCTATCTATCATAGTTGCCGAGATATTTCGAAAAAACCGAGAAATTTGCTAGCCGGGCATTTGTTGAATTTTTAAACTCTGAAGGGTGGAACAGATTGTACTCGGCGTCCTGAGTCTTGTACCGAAGAGATTTCGGCTCTATCTATCATAGTTGCCGAGATATTTCGAAAAAACCGAGAAATTTGCTAGCCGGGCATTTGTTGAATTTTTAAACTCTGAAGGGTGGAACAGATTGTACTCGGCGTCCTGAGTCTTGTACCGAAGAGATTTCGGCTCTATCTATCATAGTTGCCGAGATATTTCGAAAAAACCGAGAAATTTGCTAGCCGGGCATTTGTTGAATTTTTAAACTCTGAAGGGTGGAACAGATTGTACTCGGCGTCCTGAGTCTTGTACCGAAGAGATTTCGGCTCTATCTATCATAGTTGCCGAGATATTTCGAAAAACCGAGAAATTTGCTAGCCGGGCATTTGTTGAATTTTTAAACTCTGAAGGGTGGAACAGATTGTACTCGGCGTCCTGAGTCTTGTACCGAAGAGATTTCGGCTCTATCTATCATAGTTGCCGAGATATTTCGAAAAAACCGAGAAATTTGCTAGCCGGGCATTTGTTGAATTTTTAAACTCTGAAGGGTGGAACAGATTGTACTCGGCGTCCTGAGTCTTGTACCGAAGAGATTTCGGCTCTATCTATCATAGTTGCCGAGATATTTCGAAAAAACCGAGAAATTTGCTAGCCGGGCATTTGTTGAATTTTTAAACTCTGAAGGGTGGAACAGATTGTACTCGGCGTCCTGAGTCTTGTACCGAAGAGATTTCGGCTCTATCTATCATAGTTGCCGAGATATTTCGAAAAAACCGAGAAATTTGCTAGCCGGGCATTTGTTGAATTTTTAAACTCTGAAGGGTGGAACAGATTGTACTCGGCGTCCTGAGTCTTGTACCGAAGAGATTTCGGCTCTATCTATCATAGTTGCCGAGATATTTCGAAAAACCGAGAAATTTGCTAGCCGGGCATTTGTTGAATTTTTAAACTCTGAAGGGTGGAACAGATTGTACTCGGCGTCCTGAGTCTTGTACCGAAGAGATTTCGGCTCTATCTATCATAGTTGCCGAGATATTTCGAAAAACCGAGAAATTTGCTAGCCGGGCATTTGTTGAATTTTTAAACTCTGAAGGGTGGAACAGATTGTACTCGGCGTCCTGAGTCTTGTACCGAAGAGATTTCGGCTCTATCTATCATAGTTGCCGAGATATTTCGAAAAACCGAGAAATTTGCTAGCCGGGCATTTGTTGAATTTTTAAACTCTGAAGGGTGGAACAGATTGTACTCGGCGTCCTGAGTCTTGTACCGAAGAGATTTCGGCTCTATCTATCATAGTTGCCGAGATATTTCGAAAAACCGAGAAATTTGCTAGCCGGGCATTTGTTGAATTTTTAAACTCTGAAGGGTGGAACAGATTGTACTCGGCGTCCTGAGTCTTGTACCGAAGAGATTTCGGCTCTATCTATCATAGTTGCCGAGATATTTCGAAAAACCGAGAAATTTGCTAGCCGGGCATTTGTTGAATTTTTAAACTCTGAAGGGTGGAACAGATTGTACTCGGCGTCCTGAGTCTTGTACCGAAGAGATTTCGGCTCTATCTATCATAGTTGCCGAGATATTTCGAAAAACCGAGAAATTTGCTAGCCGGGCATTTGTTGAATTTTTAAACTCTGAAGGGTGGAACAGATTGTACTCGGCGTCCTGAGTCTTGTACCGAAGAGATTTCGGCTCTATCTATCATAGTTGCCGAGATATTTCGAAAAAACCGAGAAATTTGCTAGCCGGGCATTTGTTGAATTTTTAAACTCTGAAGGGTGGAACAGATTGTACTCGGCGTCCTGAGTCTTGTACCGAAGAGATTTCGGCTCTATCTATCATAGTTGCCGAGATATTTCGAAAAAACCGAGAAATTTGCTAGCCGGGCATTTGTTGAATTTTTAAACTCTGAAGGGTGGAACAGATTGTACTCGGCGTCCTGAGTCTTGTACCGAAGAGATTTCGGCTCTATCTATCATAGTTGCCGAGATATTTCGAAAAAACCGAGAAATTTGCTAGCCGGGCATTTGTTGAATTTTTAAACTCTGAAGGGTGGAACAGATTGTACTCGGCGTCCTGAGTCTTGTACCGAAGAGATTTCGGCTCTATCTATCATAGTTGCCGAGATATTTCGAAAAACCGAGAAATTTGCTAGCCGGGCATTTGTTGAATTTTTAAACTCTGAAGGGTGGAACAGATTGTACTCGGCGTCCTGAGTCTTGTACCGAAGAGATTTCGGCTCTATCTATCATAGTTGCCGAGATATTTCGAAAAACCGAGAAATTTGCTAGCCGGGCATTTGTTGAATTTTTAAACTCTGAAGGGTGGAACAGATTGTACTCGGCGTCCTGAGTCTTGTACCGAAGAGATTTCGGCTCTATCTATCATAGTTGCCGAGATATTTCGAAAAAACCGAGAAATTTGCTAGCCGGGCATTTGTTGAATTTTTAAACTCTGAAGGGTGGAACAGATTGTACTCGGCGTCCTGAGTCTTGTACCGAAGAGATTTCGGCTCTATCTATCATAGTTGCCGAGATATTTCGAAAAAACCGAGAAATTTGCTAGCCGGGCATTTGTTGAATTTTTAAACTCTGAAGGGTGGAACAGATTGTACTCGGCGTCCTGAGTCTTGTACCGAAGAGATTTCGGCTCTATCTATCATAGTTGCCGAGATATTTCGAAAAACCGAGAAATTTGCTAGCCGGGCATTTGTTGAATTTTTAAACTCTGAAGGGTGGAACAGATTGTACTCGGCGTCCTGAGTCTTGTACCGAAGAGATTTCGGCTCTATCTATCATAGTTGCCGAGATATTTCGAAAAAACCGAGAAATTTGCTAGCCGGGCATTTGTTGAATTTTTAAACTCTGAAGGGTGGAACAGATTGTACTCGGCGTCCTGAGTCTTGTACCGAAGAGATTTCGGCTCTATCTATCATAGTTGCCGAGATATTTCGAAAAAACCGAGAAATTTGCTAGCCGGGCATTTGTTGAATTTTTAAACTCTGAAGGGTGGAACAGATTGTACTCGGCGTCCTGAGTCTTGTACCGAAGAGATTTCGGCTCTATCTATCATAGTTGCCGAGATATTTCGAAAAACCGAGAAATTTGCTAGCCGGGCATTTGTTGAATTTTTAAACTCTGAAGGGTGGAACAGATTGTACTCGGCGTCCTGAGTCTTGTACCGAAGAGATTTCGGCTCTATCTATCATAGTTGCCGAGATATTTCGAAAAAACCGAGAAATTTGCTAGCCGGGCATTTGTTGAATTTTTAAACTCTGAAGGGTGGAACAGATTGTACTCGGCGTCCTGAGTCTTGTACCGAAGAGATTTCGGCTCTATCTATCATAGTTGCCGAGATATTTCGAAAAACCGAGAAATTTGCTAGCCGGGCATTTGTTGAATTTTTAAACTCTGAAGGGTGGAACAGATTGTACTCGGCGTCCTGAGTCTTGTACCGAAGAGATTTCGGCTCTATCTATCATAGTTGCCGAGATATTTCGAAAAACCGAGAAATTTGCTAGCCGGGCATTTGTTGAATTTTTAAACTCTGAAGGGTGGAACAGATTGTACTCGGCGTCCTGAGTCTTGTACCGAAGAGATTTCGGCTCTATCTATCATAGTTGCCGAGATATTTCGAAAAACCGAGAAATTTGCTAGCCGGGCATTTGTTGAATTTTTAAACTCTGAAGGGTGGAACAGATTGTACTCGGCGTCCTGAGTCTTGTACCGAAGAGATTTCGGCTCTATCTATCATAGTTGCCGAGATATTTCGAAAAACCGAGAAATTTGCTAGCCGGGCATTTGTTGAATTTTTAAACTCTGAAGGGTGGAACAGATTGTACTCGGCGTCCTGAGTCTTGTACCGAAGAGATTTCGGCTCTATCTATCATAGTTGCCGAGATATTTCGAAAAACCGAGAAATTTGCTAGCCGGGCATTTGTTGAATTTTTAAACTCTGAAGGGTGGAACAGATTGTACTCGGCGTCCTGAGTCTTGTACCGAAGAGATTTCGGCTCTATCTATCATAGTTGCCGAGATATTTCGAAAAAACCGAGAAATTTGCTAGCCGGGCATTTGTTGAATTTTTAAACTCTGAAGGGTGGAACAGATTGTACTCGGCGTCCTGAGTCTTGTACCGAAGAGATTTCGGCTCTATCTATCATAGTTGCCGAGATATTTCGAAAAACCGAGAAATTTGCTAGCCGGGCATTTGTTGAATTTTTAAACTCTGAAGGGTGGAACAGATTGTACTCGGCGTCCTGAGTCTTGTACCGAAGAGATTTCGGCTCTATCTATCATAGTTGCCGAGATATTTCGAAAAAACCGAGAAATTTGCTAGCCGGGCATTTGTTGAATTTTTAAACTCTGAAGGGTGGAACAGATTGTACTCGGCGTCCTGAGTCTTGTACCGAAGAGATTTCGGCTCTATCTATCATAGTTGCCGAGATATTTCGAAAAAACCGAGAAATTTGCTAGCCGGGCATTTGTTGAATTTTTAAACTCTGAAGGGTGGAACAGATTGTACTCGGCGTCCTGAGTCTTGTACCGAAGAGATTTCGGCTCTATCTATCATAGTTGCCGAGATATTTCGAAAAACCGAGAAATTTGCTAGCCGGGCATTTGTTGAATTTTTAAACTCTGAAGGGTGGAACAGATTGTACTCGGCGTCCTGAGTCTTGTACCGAAGAGATTTCGGCTCTATCTATCATAGTTGCCGAGATATTTCGAAAAAACCGAGAAATTTGCTAGCCGGGCATTTGTTGAATTTTTAAACTCTGAAGGGTGGAACAGATTGTACTCGGCGTCCTGAGTCTTGTACCGAAGAGATTTCGGCTCTATCTATCATAGTTGCCGAGATATTTCGAAAAACCGAGAAATTTGCTAGCCGGGCATTTGTTGAATTTTTAAACTCTGAAGGGTGGAACAGATTGTACTCGGCGTCCTGAGTCTTGTACCGAAGAGATTTCGGCTCTATCTATCATAGTTGCCGAGATATTTCGAAAAAACCGAGAAATTTGCTAGCCGGGCATTTGTTGAATTTTTAAACTCTGAAGGGTGGAACAGATTGTACTCGGCGTCCTGAGTCTTGTACCGAAGAGATTTCGGCTCTATCTATCATAGTTGCCGAGATATTTCGAAAAACCGAGAAATTTGCTAGCCGGGCATTTGTTGAATTTTTAAACTCTGAAGGGTGGAACAGATTGTACTCGGCGTCCTGAGTCTTGTACCGAAGAGATTTCGGCTCTATCTATCATAGTTGCCGAGATATTTCGAAAAAACCGAGAAATTTGCTAGCCGGGCATTTGTTGAATTTTTAAACTCTGAAGGGTGGAACAGATTGTACTCGGCGTCCTGAGTCTTGTACCGAAGAGATTTCGGCTCTATCTATCATAGTTGCCGAGATATTTCGAAAAAACCGAGAAATTTGCTAGCCGGGCATTTGTTGAATTTTTAAACTCTGAAGGGTGGAACAGATTGTACTCGGCGTCCTGAGTCTTGTACCGAAGAGATTTCGGCTCTATCTATCATAGTTGCCGAGATATTTCGAAAAACCGAGAAATTTGCTAGCCGGGCATTTGTTGAATTTTTAAACTCTGAAGGGTGGAACAGATTGTACTCGGCGTCCTGAGTCTTGTACCGAAGAGATTTCGGCTCTATCTATCATAGTTGCCGAGATATTTCGAAAAAACCGAGAAATTTGCTAGCCGGGCATTTGTTGAATTTTTAAACTCTGAAGGGTGGAACAGATTGTACTCGGCGTCCTGAGTCTTGTACCGAAGAGATTTCGGCTCTATCTATCATAGTTGCCGAGATATTTCGAAAAAACCGAGAAATTTGCTAGCCGGGCATTTGTTGAATTTTTAAACTCTGAAGGGTGGAACAGATTGTACTCGGCGTCCTGAGTCTTGTACCGAAGAGATTTCGGCTCTATCTATCATAGTTGCCGAGATATTTCGAAAAACCGAGAAATTTGCTAGCCGGGCATTTGTTGAATTTTTAAACTCTGAAGGGTGGAACAGATTGTACTCGGCGTCCTGAGTCTTGTACCGAAGAGATTTCGGCTCTATCTATCATAGTTGCCGAGATATTTCGAAAAAACCGAGAAATTTGCTAGCCGGGCATTTGTTGAATTTTTAAACTCTGAAGGGTGGAACAGATTGTACTCGGCGTCCTGAGTCTTGTACCGAAGAGATTTCGGCTCTATCTATCATAGTTGCCGAGATATTTCGAAAAACCGAGAAATTTGCTAGCCGGGCATTTGTTGAATTTTTAAACTCTGAAGGGTGGAACAGATTGTACTCGGCGTCCTGAGTCTTGTACCGAAGAGATTTCGGCTCTATCTATCATAGTTGCCGAGATATTTCGAAAAAACCGAGAAATTTGCTAGCCGGGCATTTGTTGAATTTTTAAACTCTGAAGGGTGGAACAGATTGTACTCGGCGTCCTGAGTCTTGTACCGAAGAGATTTCGGCTCTATCTATCATAGTTGCCGAGATATTTCGAAAAACCGAGAAATTTGCTAGCCGGGCATTTGTTGAATTTTTAAACTCTGAAGGGTGGAACAGATTGTACTCGGCGTCCTGAGTCTTGTACCGAAGAGATTTCGGCTCTATCTATCATAGTTGCCGAGATATTTCGAAAAACCGAGAAATTTGCTAGCCGGGCATTTGTTGAATTTTTAAACTCTGAAGGGTGGAACAGATTGTACTCGGCGTCCTGAGTCTTGTACCGAAGAGATTTCGGCTCTATCTATCATAGTTGCCGAGATATTTCGAAAAACCGAGAAATTTGCTAGCCGGGCATTTGTTGAATTTTTAAACTCTGAAGGGTGGAACAGATTGTACTCGGCGTCCTGAGTCTTGTACCGAAGAGATTTCGGCTCTATCTATCATAGTTGCCGAGATATTTCGAAAAACCGAGAAATTTGCTAGCCGGGCATTTGTTGAATTTTTAAACTCTGAAGGGTGGAACAGATTGTACTCGGCGTCCTGAGTCTTGTACCGAAGAGATTTCGGCTCTATCTATCATAGTTGCCGAGATATTTCGAAAAAACCGAGAAATTTGCTAGCCGGGCATTTGTTGAATTTTTAAACTCTGAAGGGTGGAACAGATTGTACTCGGCGTCCTGAGTCTTGTACCGAAGAGATTTCGGCTCTATCTATCATAGTTGCCGAGATATTTCGAAAAACCGAGAAATTTGCTAGCCGGGCATTTGTTGAATTTTTAAACTCTGAAGGGTGGAACAGATTGTACTCGGCGTCCTGAGTCTTGTACCGAAGAGATTTCGGCTCTATCTATCATAGTTGCCGAGATATTTCGAAAAAACCGAGAAATTTGCTAGCCGGGCATTTGTTGAATTTTTAAACTCTGAAGGGTGGAACAGATTGTACTCGGCGTCCTGAGTCTTGTACCGAAGAGATTTCGGCTCTATCTATCATAGTTGCCGAGATATTTCGAAAAAACCGAGAAATTTGCTAGCCGGGCATTTGTTGAATTTTTAAACTCTGAAGGGTGGAACAGATTGTACTCGGCGTCCTGAGTCTTGTACCGAAGAGATTTCGGCTCTATCTATCATAGTTGCCGAGATATTTCGAAAAACCGAGAAATTTGCTAGCCGGGCATTTGTTGAATTTTTAAACTCTGAAGGGTGGAACAGATTGTACTCGGCGTCCTGAGTCTTGTACCGAAGAGATTTCGGCTCTATCTATCATAGTTGCCGAGATATTTCGAAAAAACCGAGAAATTTGCTAGCCGGGCATTTGTTGAATTTTTAAACTCTGAAGGGTGGAACAGATTGTACTCGGCGTCCTGAGTCTTGTACCGAAGAGATTTCGGCTCTATCTATCATAGTTGCCGAGATATTTCGAAAAAACCGAGAAATTTGCTAGCCGGGCATTTGTTGAATTTTTAAACTCTGAAGGGTGGAACAGATTGTACTCGGCGTCCTGAGTCTTGTACCGAAGAGATTTCGGCTCTATCTATCATAGTTGCCGAGATATTTCGAAAAAACCGAGAAATTTGCTAGCCGGGCATTTGTTGAATTTTTAAACTCTGAAGGGTGGAACAGATTGTACTCGGCGTCCTGAGTCTTGTACCGAAGAGATTTCGGCTCTATCTATCATAGTTGCCGAGATATTTCGAAAAACCGAGAAATTTGCTAGCCGGGCATTTGTTGAATTTTTAAACTCTGAAGGGTGGAACAGATTGTACTCGGCGTCCTGAGTCTTGTACCGAAGAGATTTCGGCTCTATCTATCATAGTTGCCGAGATATTTCGAAAAACCGAGAAATTTGCTAGCCGGGCATTTGTTGAATTTTTAAACTCTGAAGGGTGGAACAGATTGTACTCGGCGTCCTGAGTCTTGTACCGAAGAGATTTCGGCTCTATCTATCATAGTTGCCGAGATATTTCGAAAAACCGAGAAATTTGCTAGCCGGGCATTTGTTGAATTTTTAAACTCTGAAGGGTGGAACAGATTGTACTCGGCGTCCTGAGTCTTGTACCGAAGAGATTTCGGCTCTATCTATCATAGTTGCCGAGATATTTCGAAAAACCGAGAAATTTGCTAGCCGGGCATTTGTTGAATTTTTAAACTCTGAAGGGTGGAACAGATTGTACTCGGCGTCCTGAGTCTTGTACCGAAGAGATTTCGGCTCTATCTATCATAGTTGCCGAGATATTTCGAAAAAACCGAGAAATTTGCTAGCCGGGCATTTGTTGAATTTTTAAACTCTGAAGGGTGGAACAGATTGTACTCGGCGTCCTGAGTCTTGTACCGAAGAGATTTCGGCTCTATCTATCATAGTTGCCGAGATATTTCGAAAAAACCGAGAAATTTGCTAGCCGGGCATTTGTTGAATTTTTAAACTCTGAAGGGTGGAACAGATTGTACTCGGCGTCCTGAGTCTTGTACCGAAGAGATTTCGGCTCTATCTATCATAGTTGCCGAGATATTTCGAAAAAACCGAGAAATTTGCTAGCCGGGCATTTGTTGAATTTTTAAACTCTGAAGGGTGGAACAGATTGTACTCGGCGTCCTGAGTCTTGTACCGAAGAGATTTCGGCTCTATCTATCATAGTTGCCGAGATATTTCGAAAAAACCGAGAAATTTGCTAGCCGGGCATTTGTTGAATTTTTAAACTCTGAAGGGTGGAACAGATTGTACTCGGCGTCCTGAGTCTTGTACCGAAGAGATTTCGGCTCTATCTATCATAGTTGCCGAGATATTTCGAAAAACCGAGAAATTTGCTAGCCGGGCATTTGTTGAATTTTTAAACTCTGAAGGGTGGAACAGATTGTACTCGGCGTCCTGAGTCTTGTACCGAAGAGATTTCGGCTCTATCTATCATAGTTGCCGAGATATTTCGAAAAACCGAGAAATTTGCTAGCCGGGCATTTGTTGAATTTTTAAACTCTGAAGGGTGGAACAGATTGTACTCGGCGTCCTGAGTCTTGTACCGAAGAGATTTCGGCTCTATCTATCATAGTTGCCGAGATATTTCGAAAAAACCGAGAAATTTGCTAGCCGGGCATTTGTTGAATTTTTAAACTCTGAAGGGTGGAACAGATTGTACTCGGCGTCCTGAGTCTTGTACCGAAGAGATTTCGGCTCTATCTATCATAGTTGCCGAGATATTTCGAAAAAACCGAGAAATTTGCTAGCCGGGCATTTGTTGAATTTTTAAACTCTGAAGGGTGGAACAGATTGTACTCGGCGTCCTGAGTCTTGTACCGAAGAGATTTCGGCTCTATCTATCATAGTTGCCGAGATATTTCGAAAAAACCGAGAAATTTGCTAGCCGGGCATTTGTTGAATTTTTAAACTCTGAAGGGTGGAACAGATTGTACTCGGCGTCCTGAGTCTTGTACCGAAGAGATTTCGGCTCTATCTATCATAGTTGCCGAGATATTTCGAAAAAACCGAGAAATTTGCTAGCCGGGCATTTGTTGAATTTTTAAACTCTGAAGGGTGGAACAGATTGTACTCGGCGTCCTGAGTCTTGTACCGAAGAGATTTCGGCTCTATCTATCATAGTTGCCGAGATATTTCGAAAAAACCGAGAAATTTGCTAGCCGGGCATTTGTTGAATTTTTAAACTCTGAAGGGTGGAACAGATTGTACTCGGCGTCCTGAGTCTTGTACCGAAGAGATTTCGGCTCTATCTATCATAGTTGCCGAGATATTTCGAAAAAACCGAGAAATTTGCTAGCCGGGCATTTGTTGAATTTTTAAACTCTGAAGGGTGGAACAGATTGTACTCGGCGTCCTGAGTCTTGTACCGAAGAGATTTCGGCTCTATCTATCATAGTTGCCGAGATATTTCGAAAAACCGAGAAATTTGCTAGCCGGGCATTTGTTGAATTTTTAAACTCTGAAGGGTGGAACAGATTGTACTCGGCGTCCTGAGTCTTGTACCGAAGAGATTTCGGCTCTATCTATCATAGTTGCCGAGATATTTCGAAAAACCGAGAAATTTGCTAGCCGGGCATTTGTTGAATTTTTAAACTCTGAAGGGTGGAACAGATTGTACTCGGCGTCCTGAGTCTTGTACCGAAGAGATTTCGGCTCTATCTATCATAGTTGCCGAGATATTTCGAAAAACCGAGAAATTTGCTAGCCGGGCATTTGTTGAATTTTTAAACTCTGAAGGGTGGAACAGATTGTACTCGGCGTCCTGAGTCTTGTACCGAAGAGATTTCGGCTCTATCTATCATAGTTGCCGAGATATTTCGAAAAAACCGAGAAATTTGCTAGCCGGGCATTTGTTGAATTTTTAAACTCTGAAGGGTGGAACAGATTGTACTCGGCGTCCTGAGTCTTGTACCGAAGAGATTTCGGCTCTATCTATCATAGTTGCCGAGATATTTCGAAAAACCGAGAAATTTGCTAGCCGGGCATTTGTTGAATTTTTAAACTCTGAAGGGTGGAACAGATTGTACTCGGCGTCCTGAGTCTTGTACCGAAGAGATTTCGGCTCTATCTATCATAGTTGCCGAGATATTTCGAAAAACCGAGAAATTTGCTAGCCGGGCATTTGTTGAATTTTTAAACTCTGAAGGGTGGAACAGATTGTACTCGGCGTCCTGAGTCTTGTACCGAAGAGATTTCGGCTCTATCTATCATAGTTGCCGAGATATTTCGAAAAACCGAGAAATTTGCTAGCCGGGCATTTGTTGAATTTTTAAACTCTGAAGGGTGGAACAGATTGTACTCGGCGTCCTGAGTCTTGTACCGAAGAGATTTCGGCTCTATCTATCATAGTTGCCGAGATATTTCGAAAAAACCGAGAAATTTGCTAGCCGGGCATTTGTTGAATTTTTAAACTCTGAAGGGTGGAACAGATTGTACTCGGCGTCCTGAGTCTTGTACCGAAGAGATTTCGGCTCTATCTATCATAGTTGCCGAGATATTTCGAAAAAACCGAGAAATTTGCTAGCCGGGCATTTGTTGAATTTTTAAACTCTGAAGGGTGGAACAGATTGTACTCGGCGTCCTGAGTCTTGTACCGAAGAGATTTCGGCTCTATCTATCATAGTTGCCGAGATATTTCGAAAAAACCGAGAAATTTGCTAGCCGGGCATTTGTTGAATTTTTAAACTCTGAAGGGTGGAACAGATTGTACTCGGCGTCCTGAGTCTTGTACCGAAGAGATTTCGGCTCTATCTATCATAGTTGCCGAGATATTTCGAAAAAACCGAGAAATTTGCTAGCCGGGCATTTGTTGAATTTTTAAACTCTGAAGGGTGGAACAGATTGTACTCGGCGTCCTGAGTCTTGTACCGAAGAGATTTCGGCTCTATCTATCATAGTTGCCGAGATATTTCGAAAAAACCGAGAAATTTGCTAGCCGGGCATTTGTTGAATTTTTAAACTCTGAAGGGTGGAACAGATTGTACTCGGCGTCCTGAGTCTTGTACCGAAGAGATTTCGGCTCTATCTATCATAGTTGCCGAGATATTTCGAAAAAACCGAGAAATTTGCTAGCCGGGCATTTGTTGAATTTTTAAACTCTGAAGGGTGGAACAGATTGTACTCGGCGTCCTGAGTCTTGTACCGAAGAGATTTCGGCTCTATCTATCATAGTTGCCGAGATATTTCGAAAAACCGAGAAATTTGCTAGCCGGGCATTTGTTGAATTTTTAAACTCTGAAGGGTGGAACAGATTGTACTCGGCGTCCTGAGTCTTGTACCGAAGAGATTTCGGCTCTATCTATCATAGTTGCCGAGATATTTCGAAAAAACCGAGAAATTTGCTAGCCGGGCATTTGTTGAATTTTTAAACTCTGAAGGGTGGAACAGATTGTACTCGGCGTCCTGAGTCTTGTACCGAAGAGATTTCGGCTCTATCTATCATAGTTGCCGAGATATTTCGAAAAAACCGAGAAATTTGCTAGCCGGGCATTTGTTGAATTTTTAAACTCTGAAGGGTGGAACAGATTGTACTCGGCGTCCTGAGTCTTGTACCGAAGAGATTTCGGCTCTATCTATCATAGTTGCCGAGATATTTCGAAAAAACCGAGAAATTTGCTAGCCGGGCATTTGTTGAATTTTTAAACTCTGAAGGGTGGAACAGATTGTACTCGGCGTCCTGAGTCTTGTACCGAAGAGATTTCGGCTCTATCTATCATAGTTGCCGAGATATTTCGAAAAACCGAGAAATTTGCTAGCCGGGCATTTGTTGAATTTTTAAACTCTGAAGGGTGGAACAGATTGTACTCGGCGTCCTGAGTCTTGTACCGAAGAGATTTCGGCTCTATCTATCATAGTTGCCGAGATATTTCGAAAAAACCGAGAAATTTGCTAGCCGGGCATTTGTTGAATTTTTAAACTCTGAAGGGTGGAACAGATTGTACTCGGCGTCCTGAGTCTTGTACCGAAGAGATTTCGGCTCTATCTATCATAGTTGCCGAGATATTTCGAAAAAACCGAGAAATTTGCTAGCCGGGCATTTGTTGAATTTTTAAACTCTGAAGGGTGGAACAGATTGTACTCGGCGTCCTGAGTCTTGTACCGAAGAGATTTCGGCTCTATCTATCATAGTTGCCGAGATATTTCGAAAAAACCGAGAAATTTGCTAGCCGGGCATTTGTTGAATTTTTAAACTCTGAAGGGTGGAACAGATTGTACTCGGCGTCCTGAGTCTTGTACCGAAGAGATTTCGGCTCTATCTATCATAGTTGCCGAGATATTTCGAAAAACCGAGAAATTTGCTAGCCGGGCATTTGTTGAATTTTTAAACTCTGAAGGGTGGAACAGATTGTACTCGGCGTCCTGAGTCTTGTACCGAAGAGATTTCGGCTCTATCTATCATAGTTGCCGAGATATTTCGAAAAAACCGAGAAATTTGCTAGCCGGGCATTTGTTGAATTTTTAAACTCTGAAGGGTGGAACAGATTGTACTCGGCGTCCTGAGTCTTGTACCGAAGAGATTTCGGCTCTATCTATCATAGTTGCCGAGATATTTCGAAAAACCGAGAAATTTGCTAGCCGGGCATTTGTTGAATTTTTAAACTCTGAAGGGTGGAACAGATTGTACTCGGCGTCCTGAGTCTTGTACCGAAGAGATTTCGGCTCTATCTATCATAGTTGCCGAGATATTTCGAAAACCGAGAAATTTGCTAGCCGGGCATTTGTTGAATTTTTAAACTCTGAAGGGTGGAACAGATTGTACTCGGCGTCCTGAGTCTTGTACCGAAGAGATTTCGGCTCTATCTATCATAGTTGCCGAGATATTTCGAAAAAACCGAGAAATTTGCTAGCCGGGCATTTGTTGAATTTTTAAACTCTGAAGGGTGGAACAGATTGTACTCGGCGTCCTGAGTCTTGTACCGAAGAGATTTCGGCTCTATCTATCATAGTTGCCGAGATATTTCGAAAAAACCGAGAAATTTGCTAGCCGGGCATTTGTTGAATTTTTAAACTCTGAAGGGTGGAACAGATTGTACTCGGCGTCCTGAGTCTTGTACCGAAGAGATTTCGGCTCTATCTATCATAGTTGCCGAGATATTTCGAAAAAACCGAGAAATTTGCTAGCCGGGCATTTGTTGAATTTTTAAACTCTGAAGGGTGGAACAGATTGTACTCGGCGTCCTGAGTCTTGTACCGAAGAGATTTCGGCTCTATCTATCATAGTTGCCGAGATATTTCGAAAAACCGAGAAATTTGCTAGCCGGGCATTTGTTGAATTTTTAAACTCTGAAGGGTGGAACAGATTGTACTCGGCGTCCTGAGTCTTGTACCGAAGAGATTTCGGCTCTATCTATCATAGTTGCCGAGATATTTCGAAAAACCGAGAAATTTGCTAGCCGGGCATTTGTTGAATTTTTAAACTCTGAAGGGTGGAACAGATTGTACTCGGCGTCCTGAGTCTTGTACCGAAGAGATTTCGGCTCTATCTATCATAGTTGCCGAGATATTTCGAAAAAACCGAGAAAT
The DNA here is from genome assembly GCA_023690525.1 of Holotrichia oblita. Classification (NCBI taxonomy): domain Eukaryota; kingdom Metazoa; phylum Arthropoda; class Insecta; order Coleoptera; family Scarabaeidae; genus Holotrichia; species Holotrichia oblita. The sequence goes on along the minus strand of JALQSN010000379.1, from coordinate 13,920 downwards.
TTGCTAGCCGGGCATTTGTTGAATTTTTAAACTCTGAAGGGTGGAACAGATTGTACTCGGCGTCCTGAGTCTTGTACCGAAGAGATTTCGGCTCTATCTATCATAGTTGCCGAGATATTTCGAAAAAACCGAGAAATTTGCTAGCCGGGCATTTGTTGAATTTTTAAACTCTGAAGGGTGGAACAGATTGTACTCGGCGTCCTGAGTCTTGTACCGAAGAGATTTCGGCTCTATCTATCATAGTTGCCGAGATATTTCGAAAAACCGAGAAATTTGCTAGCCGGGCATTTGTTGAATTTTTAAACTCTGAAGGGTGGAACAGATTGTACTCGGCGTCCTGAGTCTTGTACCGAAGAGATTTCGGCTCTATCTATCATAGTTGCCGAGATATTTCGAAAAACCGAGAAATTTGCTAGCCGGGCATTTGTTGAATTTTTAAACTCTGAAGGGTGGAACAGATTGTACTCGGCGTCCTGAGTCTTGTACCGAAGAGATTTCGGCTCTATCTATCATAGTTGCCGAGATATTTCGAAAAACCGAGAAATTTGCTAGCCGGGCATTTGTTGAATTTTTAAACTCTGAAGGGTGGAACAGATTGTACTCGGCGTCCTGAGTCTTGTACCGAAGAGATTTCGGCTCTATCTATCATAGTTGCCGAGATATTTCGAAAAACCGAGAAATTTGCTAGCCGGGCATTTGTTGAATTTTTAAACTCTGAAGGGTGGAACAGATTGTACTCGGCGTCCTGAGTCTTGTACCGAAGAGATTTCGGCTCTATCTATCATAGTTGCCGAGATATTTCGAAAAACCGAGAAATTTGCTAGCCGGGCATTTGTTGAATTTTTAAACTCTGAAGGGTGGAACAGATTGTACTCGGCGTCCTGAGTCTTGTACCGAAGAGATTTCGGCTCTATCTATCATAGTTGCCGAGATATTTCGAAAAACCGAGAAATTTGCTAGCCGGGCATTTGTTGAATTTTTAAACTCTGAAGGGTGGAACAGATTGTACTCGGCGTCCTGAGTCTTGTACCGAAGAGATTTCGGCTCTATCTATCATAGTTGCCGAGATATTTCGAAAAAACCGAGAAATTTGCTAGCCGGGCATTTGTTGAATTTTTAAACTCTGAAGGGTGGAACAGATTGTACTCGGCGTCCTGAGTCTTGTACCGAAGAGATTTCGGCTCTATCTATCATAGTTGCCGAGATATTTCGAAAAAACCGAGAAATTTGCTAGCCGGGCATTTGTTGAATTTTTAAACTCTGAAGGGTGGAACAGATTGTACTCGGCGTCCTGAGTCTTGTACCGAAGAGATTTCGGCTCTATCTATCATAGTTGCCGAGATATTTCGAAAAACCGAGAAATTTGCTAGCCGGGCATTTGTTGAATTTTTAAACTCTGAAGGGTGGAACAGATTGTACTCGGCGTCCTGAGTCTTGTACCGAAGAGATTTCGGCTCTATCTATCATAGTTGCCGAGATATTTCGAAAACCGAGAAATTTGCTAGCCGGGCATTTGTTGAATTTTTAAACTCTGAAGGGTGGAACAGATTGTACTCGGCGTCCTGAGTCTTGTACCGAAGAGATTTCGGCTCTATCTATCATAGTTGCCGAGATATTTCGAAAAAACCGAGAAATTTGCTAGCCGGGCATTTGTTGAATTTTTAAACTCTGAAGGGTGGAACAGATTGTACTCGGCGTCCTGAGTCTTGTACCGAAGAGATTTCGGCTCTATCTATCATAGTTGCCGAGATATTTCGAAAACCGAGAAATTTGCTAGCCGGGCATTTGTTGAATTTTTAAACTCTGAAGGGTGGAACAGATTGTACTCGGCGTCCTGAGTCTTGTACCGAAGAGATTTCGGCTCTATCTATCATAGTTGCCGAGATATTTCGAAAAAACCGAGAAATTTGCTAGCCGGGCATTTGTTGAATTTTTAAACTCTGAAGGGTGGAACAGATTGTACTCGGCGTCCTGAGTCTTGTACCGAAGAGATTTCGGCTCTATCTATCATAGTTGCCGAGATATTTCGAAAAAACCGAGAAATTTGCTAGCCGGGCATTTGTTGAATTTTTAAACTCTGAAGGGTGGAACAGATTGTACTCGGCGTCCTGAGTCTTGTACCGAAGAGATTTCGGCTCTATCTATCATAGTTGCCGAGATATTTCGAAAAAACCGAGAAATTTGCTAGCCGGGCATTTGTTGAATTTTTAAACTCTGAAGGGTGGAACAGATTGTACTCGGCGTCCTGAGTCTTGTACCGAAGAGATTTCGGCTCTATCTATCATAGTTGCCGAGATATTTCGAAAAAACCGAGAAATTTGCTAGCCGGGCATTTGTTGAATTTTTAAACTCTGAAGGGTGGAACAGATTGTACTCGGCGTCCTGAGTCTTGTACCGAAGAGATTTCGGCTCTATCTATCATAGTTGCCGAGATATTTCGAAAAAACCGAGAAATTTGCTAGCCGGGCATTTGTTGAATTTTTAAACTCTGAAGGGTGGAACAGATTGTACTCGGCGTCCTGAGTCTTGTACCGAAGAGATTTCGGCTCTATCTATCATAGTTGCCGAGATATTTCGAAAAAACCGAGAAATTTGCTAGCCGGGCATTTGTTGAATTTTTAAACTCTGAAGGGTGGAACAGATTGTACTCGGCGTCCTGAGTCTTGTACCGAAGAGATTTCGGCTCTATCTATCATAGTTGCCGAGATATTTCGAAAAAACCGAGAAATTTGCTAGCCGGGCATTTGTTGAATTTTTAAACTCTGAAGGGTGGAACAGATTGTACTCGGCGTCCTGAGTCTTGTACCGAAGAGATTTCGGTTCCGCCCTTCATAGTTGCCGAGATATTTCGAAATGCCCGGCTAACAAATTTCTAGCCGGGCATTTTTTCGAATTTCTAAACTCTGAAGGGTGAAACAGATTGTACTCGGCGTCCTGAGTCTTGTACCGAAGAAAATTCGGCAAATGCCCTAGCAAGTTTCTCGAAATATTTCGGCAACTAATAGATAGAGCCGAAATCTCTTCCAGACTCAGGACGTTGAATCTGTTCAACCCTTAAATTCAACAAATGCCCGGCTAGCAAATTTCTCGGTTTTTCGAAATATCTCGGCAACTATGATAGATAGAGCCGAAATCTTTAAAATTCAACAAATGCCCGGTTGCAAATTTCTCGGTTTTTTCCGAAATATCTCGGCAACTATGAGAGATAGAGGCGAAATCTCTTCGGTACAAGACTCAGGACGCCGAGTACAATCTGTTCCACCCTTCAAAGTTTAAAAAAATTCAACAAATGCCCCGGCTAGCAAATTTCTCGGTTTTTCCGAAATATCTCGGCAACTATGATAGATGAGGCCGAAATCTCTTCGGTACAAGACTCAGGACGCCGAGTACAATCTGTTCCGCCCTTCAGAGTTTAAAAATTCAACAAATACCCGGCTAGCAAATTTCTCGGTTTTTCGAAATATCTCGGCAACTATGATAGATAGAGCCGAAATCTCTTCGGTACAAGACTCGGGACGCCGAGTACAATCTGTTCCACCCTTCAAAGTTTAAAAATTCAACAAATACCCGGCTAGCAAATTTCTCGGTTTTTCAAGGAAAATATCTCGGCAACTATGAGATAGAGCCGAAATCTCTTCGGTACAAGTTCCACCCCAAGACTTAAAACGCCGAGTACAATCTGTTCCACCCTTCAGAGTTTAAAAATTCAACAAATATCTAGCAAATTTCTCGGTTTTTTCGAAATATCTCAACAACTATGATAGATAGAGCGAAATCTCTTCGGTACAAGACTCAGGACGCCGAGTACAATCTGTTCCACCCTTCAAAGTTTAAAAATTCAACAAATGCCCGGCTAGCAAATTTCTCGGTTTTCGAAATATCTCGGCAACTATGAGAGATAGAGCCGAAATCTCTTCGGTACAAGACTCAGGACGCCGAGTACAATCTGTTCCACCCTTCAAAGTTTAAAAATTCAACAAATGCCCGGCTAGCAAATTTCTCGGTTTTTTCGAAATATCTCGGCAACTATGAGAGATAAGCCGAAAATCTCTTCGGTACAAGACTCAGGACGCCGAGTACAATCTGTTTAAAAATTCAACAAATGCCCGGCTAGCAAATTTCAAAGTTTTTCGAAATATCTCGGCAACTATGATAGATAGAGCCGAAATCTCTTCGGTACAAGACTCAGGACGCCGAGTACAATCTGTTCCATCTCTTCAAAGTTTAAATTCAACAAATGCCCGGCTAGCAAATTTTCCACCCTTCGGTTTTTTCGAAATATCTCGGCAACTATGATAGATAGAGCCGAAATCTCTTCGGTACAAGACTCAGGACGCCGAGTACAATCTGTTCCACCCTTCAAAGTTTAAAAAATTCAACAAATGCCCGGCTAGCAAATTTCTCGGTTTTTCGAAATATCTCGGCAACTATGATAGATAGAGCCGAAATCTCTTCGGTACAAGACTCAGGACGCCGAGTACAATCTGTTCCACCCTTCAAGTTTAAAAATTCAACAAATGCCCGGCTAGCAAATTTCTCGGTTTTCGAAATATCTCGGCAACTATGATAGATAGAGCCGAAATCTCTTCGGTACAAGACTCAGGACTTCAGTACAATCTGTTCCACCCTTCAGGTTTAAAAATTCAACAAATGCCCGGCGCAAATTTCTACGAAATATCTCGGCAACTATGATAGATAGAGCCGAAATCTCTTCAAGACTCAGGACGCCGAGTACAATCTTTCCAAAAATTCAACAAATGCCCGGCTAGCAAATTTCTCGGTTTTTTCGAAATATCTCGGCAACTATGATAGATAGAGCCGAAATCTCTTCGGTACAAGACTCAGGACGCCGAGTACAATCTGTTCCACCCTTCAAAGTTTAAAAATTCAACAAATGCCCGGCTAGCAAATTTCTCGTTTTTTTCGAAATATCTCGGCAACTATGATAGATAGAGCCGAAATCTCTTCGGTACAAGACTCAGGACGCCGAGTACAATCTGTTCCACCCTTCAAAGTTTAAAAATTCAACAAATGCCCGGCTAGCAAATTTCTCGGTTTTTTCGAAATATCTCGGCAACTATGATAGATAGAGCCGAAATCTCTTCGGTACAAGACTCAGGACGCCGAGTACAATCTGTTCCACCCTTCAGAGTTTAAAAATTCAACAAATGCCCGGCTAACAAATTTCTCGGTTTTTTCGAAATATCTCGGCAACTATGATAGATAGAGCCGAAATCTCTTCGGTACAAGACTCAGGACGCCGAGTACAATCTGTTCCACCCTTCAAAGTTTAAAAATTCAACAAATGCCCGGCTAGCAAATTTCTCGGTTTTTTCGAAATATCTCGGCAACTATGATAGATAGAGCCGAAATCTCTTCGGTACAAGACTCAGGACGCCGAGTACAATCTGTTCCACCCTTCAGAGTTTAAAAATTCAACAAATGCCCGGCTAGCAAATTTCTCGGTTTTTCGAAATATCTCGGCAACTATGATAGATAGAGCCGAAATCTCTTCGGTACAAGACTCAGGACGCCGAGTACAATCTGTTCCACCCTTCAGAGTTTAAAAATTCAACAAATGCCCGGCTAGCAAATTTCTCGGTTTTTTCGAAATATCTCGGCAACTATGATAGATAGAGCCGAAATCTCTTCGGTACAAGACTCAGGACGCCGAGTACAATCTGTTCCACCCTTCAAAGTTTAAAAATTCAACAAATGCCCGGCTAGCAAATTTCTCGGTTTTTTCGAAATATCTCGGCAACTATGATAGATAGAGCCGAAATCTCTTCGGTACAAGACTCAGGACGCCGAGTACAATCTGTTCCACCCTTCAAAGTTTAAAAATTCAACAAATGCCCGGCTAGCAAATTTCTCGGTTTTTCGAAATATCTCGGCAACTATGATAGATAGAGCCGAAATCTCTTCGGTACAAGACTCAGGACGCCGAGTACAATCTGTTCCACCCTTCAGAGTTTAAAAATTCAACAAATGCCCGGCTAGCAAATTTCTCGGTTTTTTCGAAATATCTCGGCAACTATGATAGATAGAGCCGAAATCTCTTCGGTACAAGACTCAGGACGCCGAGTACAATCTGTTCCACCCTTCAAAGTTTAAAAATTCAACAAATGCCCGGCTAGCAAATTTCTCGGTTTTTTCGAAATATCTCGGCAACTATGATAGATAGAGCCGAAATCTCTTCGGTACAAGACTCAGGACGCCGAGTACAATCTGTTCCACCCTTCAAAGTTTAAAAATTCAACAAATGCCCGTACAAGACTCAGGAGCAAATTTCTCGGTTTTTCAACAAAATATCTCGGCAACTATGCAACTATGATAGAGCCGAAATCTCTTCGGTACAAGACTCAGGACGCCGAGTACAATCTGTTCCACCCTTCAAAGTTTAAAAATTCAACAAATGCCCGGCTAGCAAATTTCTCGGTTTTTTCGAAATATCTCGGCAACTATGATAGATAGAGCCGAAATCTCTTCGGTACAAGACTCAGGACGCCGAGTACAATCTGTTCCACCCTTCAGAGTTTAAAAATTCAACAAATGCCCGGCTAGCAAATTTCTCGGTTTTTTCGAAATATCTCGGCAACTATGATAGATAGAGCCGAAATCTCTTCGGTACAAGACTCAGGACGCCGAGTACAATCTGTTCCACCCTTCAAAGTTTAAAAATTCAACAAATGCCCGGCTAGCAAATTTCTCGGTTTTTTCGAAATATCTCGGCAACTATGATAGATAGAGCCGAAATCTCTTCGGTACAAGACTCAGGACGCCGAGTACAATCTGTTCCACCCTTCAGAGTTTAAAATTCAACAAATGCCCGGCTAGCAAATTTCTCGGTTTTTTCGAAATATCTCGGCAACTATGATAGATAGAGCCGAAATCTCTTCGGTACAAGACTCAGGACGCCGAGTACAATCTGTTCCACCCTTCAAAGTTTAAAAATTCAACAAATGCCCGGCTAGCAAATTTCTCGGTTTTTTCGAAATATCTCGGCAACTATGATAGATAGAGCCGAAATCTCTTCGGTACAAGACTCAGGACGCCGAGTACAATCTGTTCCACCCTTCAGAGTTTAAAAATTCAACAAATGCCCGGCTAGCAAATTTCTCGGTTTTTTCGAAATATCTCGGCAACTATGATAGATAGAGCCGAAATCTCTTCGGTACAAGACTCAGGGACGCCGAGTAAAATTCAACAAATGCCCGGCTAGCAAATTTCAGGTTTTTAAATATCTCAGAGCCAAATCTCTTCGGTACAAGACTCAGGACGCCGAGTACAATCTGTTCCACCCTTCAAAGTTTAAAAATTCAACAAATGCCCGGCTAGCAAATTTCTCGTTTTTTCGAAATATCTCGGCAACTATGATAGATAGAGCCGAAATCTCTTCAGTACAAGACTCAGGACGCCGAGTACAATCTGTTCCACCCTTCAAAGTTTAAAAATTCAACAAATGCCCGGCTAGCAAATTTCTCGGTTTTTTCGAAATATCTCGGCAACTATGATAGATAGAGCCGAAATCTCTTCGGTACAAGACTCAGGACGCCGAGTACAATCTGTTCCACCCTTCAGAGTTTAAAAATTCAACAAATGCCCGGCTAGCAAATTTCTCGTTTTTTCGAAATATCTCGGCAACTATGATAGATAGAGCCGAAATCTCTTCGGTACAAGACTCAGGACGCCGAGTACAATCTGTTCCACCCTTCAGAGTTTAAAAATTCAACAAATGCCCGGCTAGCAAATTTCTCGGTTTTTTCGAAATATCTCGGCAACTATGATAGATAGAGCCGAAATCTCTTCGGTACAAGACTCAGGACGCCGAGTACAATCTGTTCCACCCTTCAAAGTTTAAAAATTCAACAAATGCCCGGCTAGCAAATTTCTCGGTTTTTTCGAAATATCTCGGCAACTATGATAGATAGAGCCGAAATCTCTTCGGTACAAGACTCAGGACGCCGAGTACAATCTGTTCCACCCTTCAGAGTTTAAAAATTCAACAAATGCCCGGCTAGCAAATTTCTCGGTTTTTTCGAAATATCTCGGCAACTATGATAGATAGAGCCGAAATCTCTTCGGTACAAGACTCAGGACGCCGAGTACAATCTGTTCCACCCTTCAAAGTTTAAAAATTCAACAAATGCCCGGCTAGCAAATTTCTCGGTTTTTTCGAAATATCTCGGCAACTATGATAGATAGAGCCGAAATCTCTTCGGTACAAGACTCAGGACGCCGAGTACAATCTGTTCCACCCTTCAGAGTTTAAAAATTCAACAAATGCCCGGCTAGCAAATTTCTCGTTTTTTCGAAATATCTCGGCAACTATGATAGATAGAGCCGAAATCTCTTCGGTACAAGACTCAGGACGCCGAGTACAATCTGTTCCACCCTTCAGAGTTTAAAAATTCAACAAATGCCCGGCTAGCAAATTTCTCGGTTTTTCGAAATATCTCGGCAACTATGATAGATAGAGCCGAAATCTCTTCGGTACAAGACTCAGGACGCCGAGTACAATCTGTTCCACCCTTCAGAGTTTAAAAATTCAACAAATGCCCGGCTAGCAAATTTCTCGGTTTTTCGAAATATCTCGGCAACTATGATAGATAGAGCCGAAATCTCTTCGGTACAAGACTCAGGACGCCGAGTACAATCTGTTCCACCCTTCAAAGTTTAAAAATTCAACAAATGCCCGGCTAGCAAATTTCTCGGTTTTTTTCGAAATATCTCGGCAACTATGATAGATAGAGCCGAAATCTCTTCGGTACAAGACTCAGGACGCCGAGTACAATCTGTTCCACCCTTCAGAGTTTAAAAATTCAACAAATGCCCGGCTAGCAAATTTCTCGGTTTTTTCGAAATATCTCGGCAACTATATAGATAGAGCCGAAATCTCTTCGGTACAAGACTCAGGACGCCGAGTACAATCTGTTCCACCCTTCAGAGTTTAAAAATTCAACAAATGCCCGGCTAGCAAATTTCTCGGTTTTTCGAAATATCTCGGCAACTATGATAGATAGAGCCGAAATCTCTTCGGTACAAGACTCAGGACGCCGAGTACAATCTGTTCCACCCTTCAGAGTTTAAAAATTCAACAAATGCCCGGCTAGCAAATTTCTCGGTTTTTTCGAAATATCTCGGCAACTATGATAGATAGAGCCGAAATCTCTTCGGTACAAGACTCAGGACGCCGAGTACAATCTGTTCCACCCTTCAGAGTTTAAAAATTCAACAAATGCCCGGCTAGCAAATTTCTCGGTTTTTCGAAATATCTCGGCAACTATGATAGATAGAGCCGAAATCTCTTCGGTACAAGACTCAGGACGCCGAGTACAATCTGTTCCACCCTTCAGAGTTTAAAAATTCAACAAATGCCCGGCTAGCAAATTTCTCGGTTTTTTCGAAATATCTCGGCAACTATGATAGATAGAGCCGAAATCTCTTCGGTACAAGACTCAGGACGCCGAGTACAATCTGTTCCACCCTTCAGAGTTTAAAAATTCAACAAATGCCCGGCTAGCAAATTTCTCGGTTTTCGAAATATCTCGGCAACTATGATAGATAGAGCCGAAATCTCTTCGGTACAAGACTCAGGACGCCGAGTACAATCTGTTCCACCCTTCAGAGTTTTAAAAATTCAACAAATGCCCGGCTAGCAAATTTCTCGGTTTTTCGAAATATCTCGGCAACTATGATAGATAGAGCCGAAATCTCTTCGGTACAAGACTCAGGACGCCGAGTACAATCTGTTCCACCCTTCAGAGTTTAAAAATTCAACAAATGCCCGGCTAGCAAATTTCTCGTTTTTTCGAAATATCTCGGCAACTATGATAGATAGAGCCGAAATCTCTTCGGTACAAGACTCAGGACGCCGAGTACAATCTGTTCCACCCTTCAGAGTTTAAAAATTCAACAAATGCCCGGCTAGCAAATTTCTCGGTTTTTCGAAATATCTCGGCAACTATGAGAGATCGGTTTACAATCTGTTCCACCCTTCAGAGTTTAAAAATTCAACAAATATCAAATTTCTCGGTTTTTTCGAAATATCTCTACTATGATAGATAGAGCCGAAATCTCTTCGGTACAAGACTCAGGACGCCGAGTACAATCTGTTCCACCCTTCAGAGTTTAAAAATTCAACAAATGCCCGGCTAGCAAATTTCTCGGTTTTTTCGAAATATCTCGGCAACTATGATAGATAGAGCCGAAATCTCTTCGGTACAAGACTCAGGACGCCGAGTACAATCTGTTCCACCCTTCAGAGTTTAAAAATTCAACAAATGCCCGGCTAGCAAATTTCTCGGTTTTCGAAATATCTCGGCAACTATGATAGATAGAGCCGAAATCTCTTCGGTACAAGACTCAGGACGCCGAGTACAATCTGTTCCACCCTTCAGAGTTTAAAAATTCAACAAATGCCCGGCTAGCAAATTTCTCGGTTTTTTCGAAATATCTCGGCAACTATGATAGATAGAGCCGAAATCTCTTCGGTACAAGACTCAGGACGCCGAGTACAATCTGTTCCACCCTTCAGAGTTTAAAAATTCAACAAATGCCCGGCTAGCAAATTTCTCGGTTTTTCGAAATATCTCGGCAACTATGATAGATAGAGCCGAAATCTCTTCGGTACAAGACTCAGGACGCCGAGTACAATCTGTTCCACCCTTCAGAGTTTAAAAATTCAACAAATGCCCGGCTAGCAAATTTCTCGGTTTTTTCGAAATATCTCGGCAACTATGATAGATAGAGCCGAAATCTCTTCGGTACAAGACTCAGGACGCCGAGTACAATCTGTTCCACCCTTCAGAGTTTAAAAATTCAACAAATGCCCGGCTAGCAAATTTCTCGGTTTTCGAAATATCTCGGCAACTATGATAGATAGAGCCGAAATCTCTTCGGTACAAGACTCAGGACGCCGAGTACAATCTGTTCCACCCTTCAGAGTTTAAAAATTCAACAAATGCCCGGCTAGCAAATTTCTCGGTTTTTTCGAAATATCTCGGCAACTATGATAGATAGAGCCGAAATCTCTTCAGTACAAGACTCAGGACGCCGAGTACAATCTGTTCCACCCTTCAGAGTTTAAAAATTCAACAAATGCCCGGCTAGCAAATTTCTCGGTTTTTCGAAATATCTCGGCAACTATGATAGATAGAGCCGAAATCTCTTCGGTACAAGACTCAGGACGCCGAGTACAATCTGTTCCACCCTTCAAAGTTTAAAAATTCAACAAATGCCCGGCTAGCAAATTTCTCGGTTTTCGAAATATCTCGGCAACTATGATAGATAGAGCCGAAATCTCTTCGGTACAAGACTCAGGACGCCGAGTACAATCTGTTCCACCCTTCAGAGTTTAAAAATTCAACAAATGCCCGGCTAGCAAATTTCTCGGTTTTTTCGAAATATCTCGGCAACTATGATAGATAGAGCCGAAATCTCTTCGGTACAAGACTCAGGACGCCGAGTACAATCTGTTCCACCCTTCAGAGTTTAAAAATTCAACAAATGCCCGGCTAGCAAATTTCTCGGTTTCGAAATATCTCGGCAACTAAATATCGAGTACAATCTGTTCCACCCTTCAGAGTTTAAAAATTCAACAAATGCCCGGCTAGCAAATTTCTCGGTTTTTTTGAAATATCTCGGCAACTATGAGAGATAGAGCCGAAATCTCTTCGGTACAAGACTCAGGACGCCGAGTACAATCTGTTCCACCCTTCAAAGTTTAAAAATTCAACAAATGCCCGGCTAGCAAATTTCTCGGTTTTTTCGAAATATCTCGGCAACTATGATAGATAGAGCCGAAATCTCTTCGGTACAAGACTCAGGACGCCGAGTACAATCTGTTCCACCCTTCAGAGTTTAAAAATTCAACAAATGCCCGGCTAGCAAATTTCTCGGTTTTTTCGAAATATCTCGGCAACTATGATAGATAGAGCCGAAATCTCTTCGGTACAAGACTCAGACGCCGAGTACAATCTGTTCCACCCTTCAGAGTTTAAAAATTCAACAAATGCCCGGCTAGCAAATTTCTCGGTTTTTTCGAAATATCTCGGCAACTATGATAGATAGAGCCGAAATCTCTTCGGTACAAGACTCAGGACGCCGAGTACAATCTGTTCCACCCTTCAGAGTTTAAAAATTCAACAAATGCCCGGCTAGCAAATTTCTCGGTTTTTTCGAAATATCTCGGCAACTATGATAGATAGAGCCGAAATCTCTTCGGTACAAGACTCAGGACGCCGAGTACAATCTGTTCCACCCTTCAGAGTTTAAAAATTCAACAAATGCCCGGCTAGCAAATTTCTCGGTTTTTTCGAAATATCTCGGCAACTATGATAGATAGAGCCGAAATCTCTTCGGTACAAGACTCAGGACGCCGAGTACAATCTGTTCCACCCTTCAGAGTTTAAAAAATTCAACAAATGCCCGGCTAGCAAATTTCTCGGTTTTTTCGAAATATCTCGGCAACTATGATAGATAGAGCCGAAATCTCTTCGGTACAAGACTCAGGACGCCGAGTACAATCTGTTCCACCCTTCAAAGTTTAAAAATTCAACAAATGCCCGGCTAGCAAATTTCTCGGTTTTTTCGAAATATCTCGGCAACTATGATAGATAGAGCCGAAATCTCTTCGGTACAAGACTCAGGACGCCGAGTACAATCTGTTCCACCCTTCAGAGTTTAAAAATTCAACAAATGCCCGGCTAGCAAATTTCTCGGTTTTTTCGAAATATCTCGGCAACTATGATAGATAGAGCCGAAATCTCTTCGGTACAAGACTCAGGACGCCGAGTACAATCTGTTCCACCCTTCAGAGTTTAAAAATTCAACAAATGCCCGGCTAGCAAATTTCTCGGTTTTTCGAAATATCTCGGCAACTATGATAGATAGAGCCGAAATCTCTTCGGTACAAGACTCAGGACGCCGAGTACAATCTGTTTCCACCCTTCAGAGTTTAAAATTCAACAAATGCCCGGCTAGCAAATTTCTCGGTTTTTCGAAATATCTCGGCAACTATGATAGATAGAGCCGAAATCTCTTCGGTACAAGACTCAGGACGCCGAGTACAATCTGTTCCACCCTTCAAAGTTTAAAAAATTCAACAAATGCCCGGCTAGCAAATTTCTCGGTTTTTTCGAAATATCTCGGCAACTATGAGAGATAGAGCCGAAATCTCTTCGTACAAGACTCAGGACGCCGAGTACAATCTGTTCCACCTTCAAAGTTTTAAAAATTCAACAAATGCCCGGCTAGCAAATTTCTCCGGTTTTTCGAAATATCTCGGCAACTATGATAGATGAGCCAAAATCTCTTCGGTACAAGACTCAGGACATGAAGTACAATCTGTTCCACCCTTCAAGTTTAAAAATTCAACAAATGCCCGGCTAGCAAATTTCTCGGTTTTTTCGAAATATCTCGGCAACTATGATAGATAGAGCCGAAATCTCTTCAGTACAAGACTCAGGACGCCAGTACAATCTGTTCCACCCTTCAAAGTTTAAAAATTCGGCAAATGCCCGGCTAGCAAATTTCTCGATTTTTTCGAAATATCTCGGCAACTATGATAGATAGAGCCGAAATCTCTTCGGTACAAGACTCAGGACGCCGAGTACAATCTGTTCCACCCTTCAAGTTTAAAAATTCAACAGATGCCCGGCTAGCAAATTTCTCAGTTTTTTCGAAATATCTCGGCAACTATGATAGATAGAGCCGAAATCTCTTCGGTACAAGACTCAGGACGCCGAGTACAATCTGTTCCACCCTTCAAAGTTTAAAATTCAACAAATGCCCGGCTAGCAAATTTCTCGGTTTTTTCCGAAATATCTCGGCAACTATGATAGATAGAGCCGAAATCTCTTCGGTGATGCAAGACTCAGGACGCCGAGTACAATCTGTTCCACCCTTCAAGTTCGAAAT
>JALQSN010000378.1:0-47982 GCA_023690525.1 Holotrichia oblita | reverse complement strand
TTCTGCGATATTTTACTACCTCATACATTAGCACCGCACCTGAAACGGAAGCGTTTAAAGAATTTATTTTACCATACATATCAATCGCAACGACAACATCGCAATTTTCCCGAACAAGCCGCCCTAATCCGTTTGCTTCAGAACCAATTATCAAACAAACTCCTCCGTCAAAATTCACTTCATAAAAAGGTTGTCCGTCCGCTTCAGCTCCATAAACCCAGATATTATTTTTTTTAAGTTCTTTTATCGTATCTACTAAATTAGAAACCCTGCATACCGGAAGCCAACTTGCCGCTCCTGCTGATGTAGAATGTACGGTAGAATTTAACGAAGCACTTCTTCTTTTAGGGATAATAAGACCGTCAGCTCCGGCTGCTTCTGCTGTTCGTATTAATGCGCCTAAATTATGCGGGTCTTCGATTTCGTCAGCTATTATTATAAAAGGCGGTTTACCTTTTACTTTTGAAACATTGAGTATATCATCAAGCGAGGAGTATTCAACCGCACTCAAAACGGCTGCTATTCCTTGATGTCTTACGGGAGTACTATCTGTCTTGTCCGTCTTGCCGTTATTTACCGCCGCGATAAGTTGATTTATTTTAGCAGAATCAACGTCTTTAACCACCGCACCAAGTTCTTTAGCAAGTGAAACATGCTTAAATAAACCAGTAGCGTTTTTTTCTACATAAATTTTATCAATCGGCTTTCCTGTTTTTATAGCTTCCATTACAGCGTTTCTGCCGTATATTATATTTTCGTTAGTATTTTTACTATCCATTTTTATATTTATAATTATTTAGAATATATTTTAAATAATTTAATCTAAACTCCTTAATTAATATTTACAATTAATATTACAATTACACGTTTGGATTGGATTGCGTGCATATCGCGGAAAACAAGTTTCCGCGTCAGCTTATACTTATTATACCATATGCACGCCTTTCAATTAATTAAATTAACATCTTGATTGCGTGCATATCGCGGAAAACAAGTTTCCGCGTCAACTTGTACTTATTATACCATGAAATGTAATAAAAAGTCAACAAAACCCGCTTTTTCGTAGCGGGTTTTATTAAAAAGTCTATTTTATGGTTGTTTTAAAATTATATTTCATTTAATATAGCATTAATACGTACCTACGCTTATTACATAGATGTCAACCCATTTTGCTCCCCAATTGCAAGCATCGGCATAATGCTCTTCCGTTAATCCCATATATAAATCGGCTACAACGTCGGTAAAATATCCGGTATCAGCCGCTACCGCCGCACCATACACGGTTTTTCCGTCCTGTGTAACGATATAAAGCAATGAACCGTAAGGGATTACTTTAGGGTCTACCGCAATTGTTCCTATTTCCAACTTTCGTCCGCTTGCAGTGCCACTTCCTGCTCGTGCTGTATAAGCACATGATTTACCGGAAACAACGTATTCATATTCAATAGGTAAACCGTTATTTAGTTCAATTTCATTGAACTCGCGCTTACTGTATGGTGTAGCAAGTGCAGTTCCGTGTACTGAAACTTCATTTATAGGTTCGTTTGTTATTTCTGTAGATATAACTTCAACATCGGTTAATTCCCCGTCAATTAATTTTTCTCTGGTAACGACTTTTTCAGAACCGTTAACGCCTTTAGTAATTATTTCTGTATGACCTATGGGGTATAAAGTTGATTCTTTTTCGATTCTTTCATAAGGAATATTGTTTACAGTAACTTTTTCAACATACCTTACGCGTTTAATTAATATTTCTTTGATATTTAAGTCTTCGACTACAACGCTTTCTAAAGATTCATATACAACATCCCCGTTCGTAGTAGATATAATATCCCCGTTAGTAGCGGATATAATATCCCCGCTCGTAGCGGATATAATATCCCCGCTCGTAGCAGATATAATATCCCCGCTCGTAGCGGATATAATATCGTCTGCGGAAAGTTCAATTCCCGCTCTATTTATAACATCCTTTACAGTTTCCGTACTATCCGCTCTGATAGGCAGTGTGAGCGTTTGTCCGTCTACCGTTATGTTTATGCTTAGTGCTGAAATAACCTCAATGCTGTCACCATTGCCGCAAACTGCTGAAAGCTCAGGTTTAATAACGTCGAATTCATTTATTTCTATTCCTTCGCGATTGAGTATGTTTTGAACTGTATCTTCCGCACGGGCTTCATGGTTCTCTAAAATGCCGTCAATAGTAAGAGAAACCGTAATTGCGCGGTGGATATCAAGGTATGCTGTTTTTATGTCGTTATCAAATCCGCTGAAATCGTAATAATCCAAACCATCCAACTCAATTCCCTGTTCTGATAATATTTCTTCCGGGTCATTGAGCATTGTAAATACGCGGTAATCGCTTCCTTCATCGCTTACATATACTTCATTTCTAAAATACAGGATTCCTGTCATTAAAAATACAATGAAGTTTACCATAAATACTGCGGATAAAGATAGGATAGTACGATTTCTTAAAATGTTTTTGGCATTGCTTACATTTTTAATGGCTTTCAGGAGTTTTGAAATAATTGTGCTTAACAAAAATTCTTTCCTCCATCGTTGTTATCTTACTAAAAATTGGCTAAAAATTAAGATTTTTAAAAGCAAGATACAAGTCATTCAAAATACACCACCATTATACAACCAATATTTGTCAATGTCAAGTTAAAAAATATTGTAAATTTGTGCACATTGCACAACTAAAACTTGTAATTACTTTGTTACCGCTTTGTAATAATTGTAACTTTATGAAAAAATTAAGTTTTTTTGGCAATTTTTACAAAGCAAATTTGTAAGTTATGCTGAAAGTAGTATGTTCTGAAACATCATAACAATGTACAGGATAATGCATAAAAACATTTGCATATTTTAAAAAAATCTATTAAAATATACAAAAATAGCCAAAAATACAGTATTTCAATTTTTAGAGTATTTTTGTTATTATTAAAAAAATGTCGTACCCAAAAACGGTACGACATTTTTAATTAATTATGAAATGAATCAATAATACTTAACGAACAGAAAGTTCTTGCATAAGAGCTTTTAACAATTCGCTAAGTTCAGACCTTGCAAATTGACCGTCAGCACCTGCTGAATCACCGCGCATTCTCATGTTTTCATGTATTAGCGAAGAGAACATGAATACAGGAATATTTCTAAGTTCTTTATCCTGTTTTATATTCTTTGTCAGACTATGTCCGTCCATCTGCGGCATTTCAATATCGCTTATTACGGCTGCTACAAATTGCTTTATTCTGCCTGAGCCTTTTTGATTTTTTATATATTCCCATGCTTCTGCACCGTTTAAAAATGTATTAATATTTTTAAATCCGGCTTTTTTAAGAGAATCAAATAAAATCTTGTTTAAGAAAGGACTGTCCTCAGCTATAACTATATGACGTGAGTAGTCAATATTTTCTAAGGGATGTATTTCTTCGGTAGGTATTACCTCGAATTCTTTGCCATAATTTAAATCGCATATGATTTTTTCAAAATCGAGCATCATAATTATTTTGTTGTCAACTTTAGCGATACCAACTGTTATACTTTCGTTG
The DNA here is from genome assembly GCA_023690525.1 of Holotrichia oblita. Lineage (NCBI taxonomy): Eukaryota > Metazoa > Arthropoda > Insecta > Coleoptera > Scarabaeidae > Holotrichia > Holotrichia oblita. Next base: position 44,428 of record JALQSN010000378.1, on the reverse strand, counting down.
CCGCCCTGAACAGAAGGAGGTTTTTCTATAGCAGACCAGTCAAGAACTTGAATGGAGTTTACCGTGGACACATGATAAGCAACGCTCAGCTTTTCAAAATCGCACATGATAAGAAGCCCGTTTCCGTGTTCGTCGTTTAATTGATGATGCAAAACCTTATGTAAGTCGATAACCGTAACAAGTTTATCACGGTGCATAAACATGCCTTCAATCTCTTCCGGAGCGGAAGGCACGGGAGTAAGTTCGGGCAAACGCATAATTTCGCTGACTTTAGCTATATTTATTCCGAAAAATTCATCCTCAACCTGAAATAAAAGTAATCGCAGCTCGTTTGTACCTGTTTCAAAAATGATTTCATTATCCATTTTTTTGCCCTTTCTTTTTAATGTGATTTTAATACTTATATTAAAATCACATCATTTTATCTTGCTATATTATAAACAATTATACAAGATTTTTATATAAAAAGCAAGGGATATATGAAAAGTTAACAAAATGTTAAAGATTTTGAAGATAAAAGAAGTAAAATATAATAATTTACAGACGAATAAAATCAACTTTTGCGAATGTTTTAAATAATGTATATCTTCTTTATTACAACCGGATTTACAGGTTTGTCGGAATAATCGGTTTCAACTCCTGCTATTTCATCAACAGTTTCAATTCCTTCGACCACTTTTCCGAAAGCAGCATATTGACCGTCTAAGTGCGGGGCGTTTGCATGCATAATAAAGAACTGACTGGACGCGGAATCAGGATTTTGCGACCTCGCCATACTAATGACTCCACGGTCGTGTTTAAGATTGTTGCTGACGCCGTTTGACAAGAACTCACCTTTGATATTTTTACCGGACCCGCCTATGCCGTTTCCTTCCGGACAACCGCCTTGAATCATGAACCCCGGAATTATGCGGTGAAAAGTTAACCCGTCATAAAAACCGCTTTTTACCAGTTGAGTAAAATTCTCAACTGTCAGAGGTGCATGCTCGGAATAAAGTTCAAGCTTTATTTCCTTACCGTTTTCCATTTCAATTATTACCATTGTCTTATTCCCTTTCTTCTGCGTTTATTTATTTTTTTTAACAGCTCTAATAATTACAACCGTTATTAAAACAACACCGGCTGACATTATCAAAACTGCCGCAATTAACAAACTATTATCTTCTTCGGTTTTATCATTGTTCGTTTCAGAAAAATCAGTAACATCTGATTTGGGCGATTCAACGGAATTTCGGGTAGTATTTTCCGTTGTTTCCTGTATAAGTATTTGATTTTCCGATGGTTTTTCAACTTCGGTTATTATCTCTTGCGAATAGTTTTGTAAAAATTCAACCGCAGAAAAGTACTCTCTAAGTTCAGCTTTATCCGCTCTGTGATTTAATGAAAAAGCATATCCGTCTATATCGAAGTATTTTATGCCATGCGGTTTTTGGTTAAACTCTCCGTTATTGTACGTATTGCTGGAATCCCAGCCGGGATCTGTAACAACCCATCTTGATTCCTTTTCATACCAAAACGCAACCCATTCATGCACTACAGTTTTTGTCAGCAAATCTTCATACATACATTCTTCAGCGACTACACCGCCTTTTACGTTCACTGATTTTATACCAACAGCTTCAAGCATTGCAGCGTATAAATTAGCGTACCCTCCGCATACCGTTCGCCGTTTGGTAATTACATTAAATAATGCAATTGTATCTGCTCCTACTCCTGCGTTAAAAGCGTCCTCATCGTAATAAATGTTTTCCGCTACCCAATAATTTAACGCTTTAGCTTTTTCATAATCGTCATTTAAATCCGAAGTTATTTCCAAGGCAATTGAACGTATTTCATCAAGTGCGGAACGGGTTTTATCTATATCTAAATCTTCCGTCACATAATAAGCCGAGGTTTCCGAATCGGCTGTCATGTTTTCTTCTACGAACAGATTGTTCTTCACCGCTAACCCATTGTCACCGAAAAACCATCCGTTTTTATATTCTATGCGGTATGAAAGCGTATTGCCTGATTGAAATTTTAATATAACATATCCATAGGAACTATTACAAGAACCCGAATAAGAAGCAGTAAAACTACCGTCTTTCTGCTTAAATTCTTGCTTTGCATTATGGAGATTCGCCGCACTTATATAAAAATCAATAACAGAATCGTCTGCGTAATATCCTTCAGCGTAAACCATATCACCGTCAGCAGTAAATTTTGCCCAGCGAGAAGCGTCATGGGAAGTAAGTAAGGTGCTTCTATGTGTAAGCGTGTCCTGATGACTGTTTCCGTGAATGTAGAAGGTTGTTATTAATAAAGTAAAAACTGTTGCGAATAATATTACCGCACTTTTTTTATATTTCATTGGTTTTCCTTTAAGTTGGTGTTTCGTTTTTTAATATTTTAATTATACACTATATTAAAAGAAAAATCAATGTGCGGAATAAAATATACACATCAAACATATGGTTAAAAAAATTGTGTAACTATCCAGTTGTACGTAGAAAATTTATATTATTTACGTAACGGTAAACTGTAGGGGCGAAATCTTTGCCGCTGCGGCAAAAACGTGTTCGCCCGTAAATTCGCACCACATGGCGGTTACAACGGGCGAACACTGTTCGCCCCTACATATCGCTACCGTACCTAATAAGCATTTTCTACAATCAACCATAATTTATTTAAAAAGTCAATTAAAATCGTCCAAGGATTGAACACTATAATTTTCAATTTTCCATTTTCCATTTTCAATTGTAGAAAATAAGCATTTTATTCAATCGACTAAACAATTACCAAAATTCCAAAAAGTATTTTCATCTGTAGGAGTAAAATTGATTTCAACTCGGGATATAAGTTACAACAAAATTAAACATAAGGTTTATTTTTATTACATAACAAAAAAACTACGAAGTAAAATTTCAAAGCTTTTAAAGAAATTTAATTCTTCTGTTCCGTCACCTGCCAGTATATTGCTAACAAAAATTGTTTCGCCATTTATAGCGGCACGAACCTCGCCTACAACTTGCCCCTGTGTTACGGGAGCATCTACGCTTTCGGGTAAGGAATAATTGTATTCTATTTTATTTCCGCTGCCGCGAGGTATAACACAGACAGGTGCTTTTTCCAGTCTCAACTCAATTGTTTTTGAAACGCCTTTTGTAACTTTCATTGGGAGCAGTTTTGAATTGTCGATTTCCGGAAGGAAAACCTGCCATTCAGAAAATCCGCTGTCAAGAAGGTTTTTGCTTGCATTTACCCTGTCGTCTTCTTTTTTCGCGCCTAGTACTACGGATATTATCCTCATTCCGTCACGCTCGGCACATTCCGCAAGACAATAACCCGCGTTGTCTGTAGTTCCGGTTTTTCCGCCTAATACACCATTATATGTGACAAGCTTGTTTGTATTCAATAACTGGGTTTCCCTGTCAGTACCCGTTCTTACAGAACTAAGACGCGTTAGCATAAACTCGTTAAAATATTCGTATTTAAATAATTCCGCTGTCATTTTAGCTATATCGCGGGCAGTGGAATAATGATTTTCATCGTCATAACCTACTGAATTAACAAAATTTGTTCCGCTCATTCCTAAAGCGGTAGCACGTTCGTTCATAAGCTTCACAAATTCATCTTCGCTTCCGGAAATATATTCGGCAAGCGCGACACAAGCGTCATTAGCCGAACTTATAACTACAGACTTTATCATATCACCGGCGGTCATAATTTCTCCCGACTCAAGCCAAATAACCGACCCGTCCATAGAACCGGCATAAGCAGAAACCGGTATTTCATCAGTAAAATCCATTCTGCCTGCCTTTATTTCCTCGGCAATAATAAGCAGTACCATAATCTTTGTAACAGACGCCATAGGAAGCTTTGCGTTTTCGTTATACGAAGAAAGAACCTTTCCTGTTCCTGCTTCTGTAAGAATATATGCTTTGACTTCAGGAAAAACTAAACTTGTTTCCTCAGCAGATGATTTTATATTTACGCTTAGGCAAAATAAAGTTATAAAAGCTAAAAAAAACGAAATAAACCTTTTCATATAAACCTCTTTTCGCGGCTTAATTTTTTATTAGTATGGGCATATTTTAAACTTATTATGTATGGGATTGGTTTTTTTATTACATCATTACATGTATAAAGCAAGTATAGTTTGAATAAGCTAATATTAACATAATAATATACTAAAATAAAAAATAAAGAAAGGAAAACGATTTTTTGGATACAAGAAGTTATTTAAAAGAAGCTTTTAAGCTTTTTTTGTTATTCTTAATCGGAGGTTTGGTTTATTCGGCAATCGAAATAGCGTTTAAAGGAGATACGCATTATTCGATGTTTATCGTTGGGGGGCTTTGTTTTGTCCTGATAGGCGGGATAAACAGCTATATGGATTATAACATGCCTTTGGTTTACCAGATGCTTATGTCTTCTGTAATTATAACAGCTTTGGAATTTGTTAGCGGCTGCATTGTAAATCTTTGGTTGGGATTAGGTGTATGGGATTATTCCCGTATTCCGCTTAATATATTAGGACAGATTTGTTTGCTTTTCATGGTTATATGGTTTTTCTTATCATCAGTCGGTATATTTCTTGATGATTTTGTCCGTTGGAAAATGTTTGGAGAAGAAAAACCGCGTTACAGGATTTTTCCTGAACCTCGAAGTTTAAGAGAAAATGCGAAAGCTTTAACAGTATCGGAAACCGTTCCGGCAATACAAACAGCGGAAACGGAAAGAGCAGGGTGAAATTATATACTGTTTAACTATTAAATTTTGTACTCGAAATTAATAGTTAAACAAGGATTACGCTGTTTATTTTTGCCGTTGCGGCAAAGTCAGACAGCGTCCGCCGCAAAGCGGCGGTACTATTTTTCGTAGAAAAATAGTATAAATGCAGATGAACACTATCGCATGTACTTGACAAATATAAAAAAATATATTATAATGTAAATAGACAAAAGGCTATACCAGCAGACGGTTTAGCTAAGGGTAATTAAAAAATAACCGTTTCCTTAGCGAGGGCGGTTATTTTTCATTTCACTTAACGCCAATATCAGCAATATTGCTATTATCAACGCTTGAATAAGTTCCATGAGCATCCCCCCTTTCCTAACATTCATGAATGGGGTTCAGCTAAAGCCGCCTGTTTCGACCCGAGGTCGAGCCGTTGTGGTATAACCTTTGTCTTTTTTATTATAATATATTTGTAAAATTTTGTCAAATGAAAATAAAAGAATAATTACGGGGCAATATTATACATAATTAATCAATTGTATGCAGAAAATATAAATTTTCTGCATACTACTGTACCGTTTTAAAAAACCTATATTACAACCCGATATTTTCTTTTCCGCTCATATAACTTCCTGCATTTGGAAAATCATTCTCCAACAAATTTTTAAACTTACTGGAAAACCCTAGTTCTGTTAATTCGGAAAACTTGACATATCTGACTTCGCTTATCGGATTTTCATCAAATTCATTAGTTGGCATAGTTATATTTCCGGCTTTTTTACTTAATAAAAAAGTAATATGCAAGATTGGGGGAACACTATCTGTTTTATCACACAGATAAAGAAGCTTTTCGACTTCTACATCTAAACCGGTTTCTTCGTACATTTCTCTGATGATTGCTTCATCAAGTTTTTCTCCTGCTTCAACTCTTCCGCCCGGAAGCGACCATTCTCTTTCCGGATTAACTTTTTGTTTTACTAAAAGCACCTTGTTATTTTCAATCAACAGTCCTGTTACTCTTATTTGAAAATTATATTTATTTAACTCCATTTCATATACTCCCTTTGATTAATCAGTTTTTTTATATTATAAAACTAAAGTGCTATTGTGTCAATATTAAAAGTTATTTTTAATTATCTTGACAAACCATTGCATTTATGCTACCATATAAACTATAATATTTTAAAAGCAATGATGGGAAGAAGTAATTGTTACAGATGTTTTCAGAGAGCTTTTGGTTGGTGCGAAAAAGCAAACGTCTTTTCGGTGAATACATCCTGGAGCTTGTACCGCAAAATTTTTAAATATATAAATTTATATTTATAAATGTGTAGCGGTGTGCGGGTCTGCCCGTTACAGCTTGAATGAGATTCGGTATAATGAAGATTTGATAATTATTTACCGGATAAACCGAGGTGGTACCGCGAATTTATTAATTATAAATTACGCCCTCCGGGTTTTATTTCCATAAAACGGAAATGAAGCCGGAGGGCTTTTCGTTTCCGTAAAATTAATTAAAAAATTATTAAGAAAGGAATTGAATTAAAATGACATTATTTGAAGAATTGCAAAGACGCGGACTTATTGCACAGATGAGTCATGAAAAAGAAATTGAAGAATTATTGAGCAAGGAGAAAGTATCATTTTATATCGGCTTTGACGCTACGGCAGATTCGCTCCATATAGGGCATCTTTTGCAACTTGTTGTTATGAAGCACATGCAAATGGCAGGACACAAGCCAATAGCTTTGTTAGGAACAGGTACAACACTTATTGGTGACCCGACAGGACGTACAGATATGCGAAAAATGCTCACAGTTGACGATATAAACCATAATGCCGAGTGTTTTCGCCGTCAGATGAGCCGTTTTATAGATTTCGGCGGCATAAACTCCAAAGAAACTTCTGATAATAACGACTATAGTAAAGCTGAAATGGTTCAAAACGGCGACTGGCTGCTTAAGTTAAACTATCTTGAATTTATACGGGATATTGGAGTTCATTTTTCAGTTAATAAAATGCTGACCGCTGAATGTTACCGTGCTAGATATGAGAAAGGTTTAAGCTTCTTTGAATTTAACTACATGCTCTTGCAAAGTTATGACTTTCTGCACCTTTACAGGACGATGGGGGTAAAGCTACAGCTCGGCGGTGACGACCAATGGTCAAACATTCTTTCGGGTGCGGATTTGATACGCCGCAAGGAAAGAGGAGAAGCTTTCGCAATGACATTTACCTTGCTTGCTACAAAAGAAGGTAAAAAAATGGGAAAAAGTCAACAAGGAGCGTTATGGCTTGACGCTGAAAAATGTTCGCCATACGATTTTTACCAGTCATTCCGCAACACAGACGATGGTGATGTAATTAAAAAGTTGAAAATGCTTACATTCCTGCCTATTGATGAAATTGAAGAAATGGAAAAAACTTTATCAGGTGCGGAGTTAAATAAAGCTAAAGAGCTATTGGCATTTGAAATGACTAAAATGGTTCACGGTGAAGAGGAAGCAAAAAAAGCAGAACAAGCGGCAAAAAACGCTTTCGGTTCAAGCGGAAGTCCTGTTGATAACGAGAACCTTCCTACAACCCGTCTTACTCCCGACATGCTTGATGAAAACGGAAATATAGGCATACTGGATTTGCTTATCGCTACGAAGCTTTGCGGCTCAAAGCGTGACGCAAGGACTACAGTCGAACAAGGCGGAGTTATGATAAACGATGAAAAGATAACGGACATAAACGCTATGATTGGAACGGACGGTTCTGTTATCATCAAGAAAGGGAAGAAAACATTCCATAAAGTCGTTAAAGATTAGATTCTATTAACCTCAAAAGGAATGATAACATGCAAAAATGGCGGAAATAAACACGATAACCGGTTTCGTGAAAGAACCGGCTACTATATCAAAACAACTGGAAAAGTTGAAACAACGCGGTTTAATTATAAACAACGAAAAACATGCATTCGAAACATTAACGTATATTAATTATTACAGACTGGTGCATTATTTTTCGGTTTTTTTGGACGAGTCAAAATCTAAGAAGTTTTATAAAGCGGGAACAACTTTTGAAATTGGTTTGAGATTATATGATTTCGACCGCCGTTTGAGGAGCGTATTGTTGATTGTCCTTGAGGATATTGAAGTTTCAATGAGAGCTGTTATTTCTAATTATCATGCCTTGAAATACGGAGCGTTAGGATACCTGAACGCTTCGTCTTTCGACCGCTCTCATAAGCATCAAACTTTTTTAAACAAAATTGAGTATATGATTGAAACTAACAGCGGGGAAGGATTCGTAAGCCATTATAAACATAAGTATAAAGGAGCTTTTCCGTTATGGGTAATTATGGAGTTGTTTAGCTTCGAAACGCTTTACTATTTTTTCTTGGATATGAAGTTATCCGATAAAAAAGAACTTACAGAGAGGTATTTTAAAGACGGATTCGGTAAACCCGAAATAGCTATTAATCATAAACACCTCGATTCATGGCTTGAATGCCTTTCGGATTTGCGGAATCATTGTGCACATTACAACAGGATTTACGCCAACAATTTGAAAGTTTTTCCGCGCACTTTACCGGTAAAAAATGAAAACAACGAAGATAACATTAATAAAGAAGCCAGTTTGTTCGATTTGACAATGATAATGAAATGTTTGTATAAACGTCCGGACAAATGGAAGGAAAATTTTATAAATGCATTGGAAAATCTTTTCTTTGAATATCGTGATGTAATCAATATAAAAATCATGGGATTTCCGGAAAATTGGAAAGAAATATTATTGTAGAAAATGCTTATTATCTACAATTGATAATTGACAATTGACAATTGACAATTAAGGTATTCGCCACGGGCGAAGTTTATTTTAATAATCCCGCCGCAACGGTACCACAATTGTCAATTATCCATTGTCAATTATTTTAATCGTACATTATATAAATTTTCTACATAAATATGAAAGGTATGGTTAAATAATTAAAATGCAAATGAAATCAAATACGTTTAAAATCACATCTTGTGCTATTTTCGCAGCTTTAAGCGCGGTACTGTCGCAAATTGCAATACCAATCGGATTTGTGCCGATAACTCTGACGCACGTTTCCATATTTCTCGCCGCAGGTTTGCTGGGTAAAAAATACGGTACAATAAGTCAGATAGTGTATGTCTTAATCGGTGCTACAGGTGCACCGGTATTTTCGGGTTTCAGGGGCGGCTTAGGTGTTTTGTTCGGTCCTACAGGAGGTTACATTATCGGTTATGTTTTTTGTGCGTTCATAACAGGTTTAATTATCGAACGGTTCGGTATTTCTAAAAAGACATTAATTATCGCTATGTACATGGGCTGGCTAGCAACATATGTTGCAGGAACTCCGTGGTATATGATTAGTACAGGAACAGACAATGTTTTATCCGCTTTGACATTATGCGTATTTCCTTATTTACCCGGCGATGTTTTTAAAAACGTGTTTTGCGTGGTTTTGATTAGGAAACTAAGACCTATTTTAAATAAAAAGATAGCGTAAAAAAATTAACACAACGAGGACGGTTATAAATAACCGTCCTCGTTGTGAAAAACAAATCATTATTAATTAAATCCGACATGACCGCTTGTAAGACTTACAAAAGCGTTTTGCTTGTTAGCTCCGCCGAAGCTGTATTGTCCGTTCTTGCTGTATTTTCCTGTTTCGCCATTCAATTCGTACTTAACGTAACCGGAAACCTTTGACATATTTAAATTTACACCGCTGTCCTCCGGAAGTTTAACATCTACCCAACCGCTTACAATAGATATATTGAGTCCTCCGCTCCATTTTCCGAATTGTACCTTTGCACGACCGGATGTAAGGCTGATTTTACCTTCTCCGCACAAATCAGTCACATCAAGATGCCCTGATACTGCATTCATTGAATAAGTTAATGGCTTTATTCCATAAACATTAGCATGACCGGAAGTCGAATTCACCTTTATGTTTTTTGACGGTAAATCTGTGCAGTTTTCTAAAGTCAGTGTACCCGAAACAGTATAGAGGTCGATATCCTGTGCATGTGCTTTTATATTTACAGTTCCGCTTGTGGAATTTACTATCAGATAATCGGAGCGTAATTCGGAAACCTCTGCTCCTCCGCTTACTGTGCTTAAATTTATACTGTTATATATTTTTTGAGGCAGCTCTACTCTAAGTTCAGAATTATGATTGATAAACCCGAATAACCAAAAACTGAAACCTCGTGATTTTTCATTAATTTCGAGAGTACTTCCGATTAATTCGGCGGTAAACCTCATACCCGGGCGGTTGTTATTGTACCGTATGCGAGTGATTCCGTCAGGAGAGCAAACGATTGTAGTTTTAGCTACAACAACGTTTATTCTTACATCATTGTAAGGAGAGTTTAAATCCTTTATATAATTAATTGAACCGTCTTCGTTTTCTGTTATGTTTTCTTCGAGGATTCCGTTGGATTCGAATTTTGCTTGATTTTGTTGATTGGGTTCATTCTCGGAAGGTTTTTTTGTTCTTTCTGAAGGTAAAACGGGATAAGATTCTTCTGCGGCGTATTGCTTGGCGATTTCGATTATTCCGCCCAGTCTTTCGCAAATTTCCGCATCTGTGTATCCTTGCTTTTTACTGTCAGCAAAATGCTGTTCAAAATCTGCCAGTATATCATCCTTATCCACCACGCCGAAGCGTTCAAGCTCTTTTTCGAGAGCGGCAAGGAAATCGTATTTAGAGTTATAGTTTGTCATTATTATTGACGTTCCTTTCATTTAATTTAATTTAATACATTAATTTATTTTTTTACAATTACGGAGTTTCATATTCCGATGATTCGAGATATTCTTGAAAGATTGTTGAATATTCCGGTAATGATGTACCTACATCGTATTCCGAAAATTTTACACCGCCGCTTGTAAGGTTTACATCAACTCTTTGTTTATTTGAACTGCCGAAGCTGTATTCGCCGTTTTTATTAAAGTTTCCTTTTTCACCGGCAAGATTGTAAGATACCTCGCCGCTTATTTTGGATAAATCCAGTTCAACTCCGCTGTTTAACGGCAGTTTAACATTAACACTTCCGCTTATAGCTGATACTTCCAAATCATCATTCCATTCGGCATACTCAACATTCGAACTTCCTGACGTAAGGTTTATACTTCCGACTCCTGAAGCTCCGTAAAAATTTTGTTCCCCGGAAATCGACGAAAGCGTAAAATAATCCGGTCTGTAACCGTTGATTGTTATATCTCCGCTTACCGAATCGCTGGTGACAGAGGCAGCTCGTTTATCTGTGTTATTTGTAAGATTTATATCACCCGATACAGTGTAGACTTCGATATCTTCAGCAAAGGCTTTTATGTTTATGCTTCCGCTGGTGGTATTTAAAGAGAGATACTCCGCTACAATTCCCTCTACTTCTGTATGTCCGCTGACTGCACTTAAAGTGATATAACCATAAAGCTTTTCCGGTATCGTTATAGTAAGAACGCTGTCTTTGGTTAAATTTATAAATGGAAACGAGATTTTTTGATTTTCTTTAATGATTAGCTGGTCGTTCACAACTTCTGCTGTAAGTTTTATGCTGGAGTTTTTATTCTTATACTCCACATAAGCATAGTCGTCGCTTGAATATTTTACAATTGTTTTTGCTGAAATAACGCTTATCTCAATATCCGAGAAACGCTCGGTAAACTTAGCAGATAAATCCTCTCCGTACCCTTCGCCGCCAACGAATACTCCGACTTGCTCGATGTTCAAGCCGTCCAGACTGCTTTTTATGTCATCAATTACCTCTTGAGCAGACATGTCTCCTTCAAAACCGGTTACCAATAATGTTACCCCGAAACCAATCAGTGATACAACCATAAACACTGAAAGAATAATAGCCGCTATTTTCATAAATATTATTTCCTTTCCAAAATTCTATCTGTTTCTGCATACACAATTATTAATTGTTTTTGACGTATTCGTTTTTATCCTTGAATACTTTTTTTCCGACTATCATTTTTCCGTGCCAGTTGATTATGCTTTTTACTACCTTTATACATAATTTTACAAGCTTAATTTCCACAAGCACTAACAATCCGCCTAAGCAAGCCAGAAAAATACCGAGCAGAATTGAACTTAACGAACCGAACATACTGGTGTTTAGGTTAAAGAAATCGAAAACAGTGTTTATGTTTACAGCTTTTAACAAGCCGTCTACGACCATTCCTAAACCGGAACCAATCAAAGAAATCGGTACAGCCGCAATCCCTACTACAACACTGAAGAGTGCGGGTATCGCCCAACTAAATACAAAAAAGTCTACGCAAAGAACAGCTATTAAATTGCTGATGTTTATGTTTGGGTTGTTTTTCTTGCATGTATTCCAACTTTTCTTGCAATCATTCCAACCGTTGTTGATACGTTCAGTTATGTTGTTGACATTGATATTTGGTTGATTGGACTGATAATTCTGATTGGATTGGTATTCATTTACAGGCTGAACCGGTTGCGAATTATTATTTTGTGTATTGAGGTTCTGCGTATTTACACTTCCGCCATGTATTGCAGCTTCACTCTGCCATGACTTGTCTTCCGCATCGGGATGAAGGGGGGCTGCTTTAATCAACTCCTCAATCTCCTTAGCGTCGCCAAATTCATTTAGTACAAGCGGATTTACTGTTTTTTTGCCGTCTTGTTCGTTATTATAAGTCGCGGTCGGGTCCGGAAATATAAGTTCTGGTACATATTCTTTTTCTATTTCTTTTGTTATTTGATTTGCTATTTCTTTTTCGTAATTATTAGTATTGTTATCGTTTTTGTTTTCCGGAACAGCATTATTATTCCGTACCGGCGGTTCATATTCTTCCGCATATTGTCTTGCTATTTCCGATATGTCTCCGAGTTTAGAGCAAATTTCTGCTTCTGATAAACCCAGTTTAGCGCTGTCGTTAAAATGCTGCATAAAATCCGATAGAATCTCGTTCTTGTCGGCGATTCCTTGCAACTCCAGTTCTTTTTGCAGCGCTGTCATAAATTCAATTCTTGTTCTAACTATTTTCATTCTCAAACCCTTCTCCTTCTCCCTTTAAGAGTTTATCAACGCTGCTGACAAAATCATACCACTCTTTTTCTTGATTTTCTTTTTCTGCTCTGCCAAGTTCTGTTATGCTGTAATATTTTCGCGGCGGACCTTCCTGCGATTCTACGATGTAGGAGTCGATGCTTCCGTTGTCTTTTAACCTTTTCAATAACGGGTATATAGTTCCCTCCGTGATATGCATACACTCAGAAATTTGGTTAACCAGTTCATAACCGTAGCAATCGTTGCGGTTTACTATTGACAGCACGCATAACTCCAACGTTCCTCGTTTTAACTGTGGATTCATTCAGAACACCTCCTTTACGGCTTGTTTAAATTTTATTATATAATTGGCTTTCACCGGTTGTAAAAGCTAATAGATACTGTAGATAATAGGTTTTGCGGATTTATATAAATTCAACATATTCACGTAAATATTAAGACGGTTCTTCTTCGTTTTTAAGTAACCGATGTGTCAGTAAAGATACGAAAATTACCGCTATACTGATAAGTATGGTTGGAATAAATACTTGATTATTAAATTCTTTAAAGATTATTCCATATAGCATTTGACCAAGCGGAGAAGCGCATTGAGAAATCGCTATCATTATAGCCATAACTTTTCCGAGATTTTCGTTCGGTGTTACTCTTTGTACTTTTGTTATGATATAAATTGAAATTATAGTCATAATCATTGCTATTGGAACAGCACCAAGCATAAAGAGAACAAATGACGGATAATAACCAAGTCCGAGAATAAATGGTATTAAAGATACAATCATTGGTATCATCATTAATGCTGCGGCAAGAATCCAGAGGTATATTGTTTTCATTTTCATTTTTTTTGAAAAATATCCTATAGATAATGCACCTAAAATTGTTGAAAAGTTTAACAGTCCCATTCCGATACCATATAGAGTATCGTCGCTTTGCATTGTTACCCTAAGCACAATCGGAGCACCCACAATGAAATAAGGAGATAAGATTAGATTTAACAGAACAGCGATAACGCCGGCTTTCAATATATATTTTTGTTTTATTACATACGCGAATCCTTCTTTCATATCTTTTGCGATAGTTGGAATGATATGTCCTGTATTGGTTCTCTTTATAAATGGTATATGTATAAAAATTTCCATAACAGCGGACAAGAAAAAGGATATACAGCTAAATATAACAACAGTTTGCAACCCCAATATTCCATATAAGATACCGCCTAAAACCGGTGCTGCAACTCCTGACAACGCTTGAACGGCTTGAACAATACCATTAGAACCTTCCAGCTTTTTTTCTTCGACCAATAAAGGAATACTGGCTGTTACGGCGGGTGTGTAGAGGGAGCTTATTATGGATAGAAGTACCATAATAACGCCTATTAACAAGATTGACGTATTTCCCGCTATCATGAAAAAAATAAAACTTAACACAATTGCACTACTGGTAAAGTCAAATATAACCATTAGGTTACGCCGGTTAAACCTGTCTGCAATCGCTCCGCCCAGCGGAGTAAGCAAAAGCGGAATACTGGATACTGCATACATTGTGGCAAATAAAGTTTCGTCTTTAGTTATATCCAAAACATACAGAGAGAGAGCGAATCGTAACATCGCAGCACCTAAAACAGATATAACCTGACCTAATACCATTAGGTTAAAATTTCTTGGCGAAGGAATAAAATTATTTTTAATTTCTTTTTGTGCTGTTTGCATTGTTTATGCCTCTTCTTATAAAATAGTCTATTATTTTTAATTGCTTTATTTAATTTTTCATTATTTCCAAATAAACAGTATTCCGTTGGTTTCTAAAGTGTCAAATCCGGTTGTTTTAAATGTTTCCTCATCACTGACGGTATAAATATAATTTTCATTTTGAGCCATCAAGTAATATTCTTCATAAGCTGATTCGTAATTTGAAAAAATTTCGATTGCTTGTTCTTCAGATAACCCGTAGCAAATATCTATAAATTTTCCGTTTTTTTCAGCATAGATACGTTCAGCGGCAATACTAGAATCCAAAGCGGTATAATATTCTGTAATCACAAAACCGGCTTTTTCAAGGTTCTCACTCAATTCTGATTTTGACGGAACGATTTCATCAATTCCAAGTACCTGAGTGCCGTTAGCGTCTATGTTTAATTCACCGTTAGAATAGCCATAATTCTTTTCCAATGTTTTTTCTTTCTTTGCTTCTCCGCAACCTGTTATACCCATGCAAAGAATAGTTATAAAGGAAAAAGTTAATAATACGAATTTAATTTTTTTCATTTGAAATTACTCTCTTTCGATAATATAAATTGTATTTTTTTCAAAAACACCAAATGCAAAACCGAGTTTAAAATAAATTTCCATGTTTTTATAACTGTCATACCGTGTTGCTTGCAGAAATTCATCTACAGAATATGTTTCTATGTATCCATATGGATTACTTACAGTAATTTCATTTTTAGTTATATCCATTGCTGTAATAATTGCGTAGTGAAGCGTCCATGTACTTTTTTCGATATCATTATATATAGCGGCAAATCCCAAAGGAACCGGTATGTTTTTTTCAAGGCTTTTATATACCATTTCAATCAATTCGGAATTTGTTAGATTTGAATGCTTTGTAGTATTAAACTCCGGGAATTGCTTATTCATTTCTTCCGCAAATCCATTTCCGGTTGCGGTAGTTATCCTATCATCGTTTTGGGTTAGTAAAGCTTTTTCGGTAATATCTTTACCCTGCCAACGAGCCAATAATTCAATACAGGCATAACCGCATGATATTTCTTGTTTTATAACCCCAATTTCATTAACAGAAACAGGTGTTTTAAATTTATCGTCCGTATATATCCAACTAACATCATCATTGATTTTATTGTCGGTAATTATTTGCTTAATTAACATTACGGCAACAACCAAAACACACGCAATAACGATAAAAGCAAAAAATAAAAGTACATATTTAACAATCTTATTCATTATGTATAACCGCCTAATTTTTATGTATCTAAACTGTCATTTATAGAAATAAAAGTATACTATTAAATAATATATTTTTCGGGTTTATCGGGTGTTTCTTTATCCTTAACAAGCTTGCTTTCGGAAGTTATAGAAAGGTTAACGTTTTTTGATTGAACCGCACTTACATTAACAATATATTCACTTTCTGCTTTTAGGTCGTTTATCTCAATTTTAAAATTTTCGTCCTCATAATAATCGCCGTACCAAGCAACTTCATCTGATTCGGAATTAATAACTTGAATTTCCACATATCCGGAATCAATTTTAAGTTCAGCGTTCAATACCAACTTATCTATATCATCGTTAATATAAATGATTTTTTCATCGGTTGAATCTGCCGGACTGCTTGTACTAAAAGAAAACTCTATTTTTGTTCCGGAAAAAACTCCGCAAGCGTTTAACGTTAAAATCATTACGGGTAATATAAGCAGTGCTAATTTTTCTTTTATACGCATGAAAACTCTCTCTTTATGTTTATTTTCTATAGTGCCGTTGCACAAGGTAGTGCCAGTGCACAAGGTAGTACCGTTGCACAAGGTAGTACCGTTGCACAAGGTAGTGCCAGTGCACAAGGTAGTGCCAGTGCACAAGGTATCTGACGTTAAACTATACCTTGTCTATGTATAATACATTGCTTTAAGCTATACATGGTTTCGTTATATATATTCTACCACATTGTACCGTTCTTTGCAAGGTACTATGTTCACAAATATAATGTAATATTTTGTATTTATTTTTGTATAATATATACAAAAAACACGTTTGGCTTGTATGAAGTAATTAAATTATGGTGGATTGCGTTTTTATATAAAAAGTGTTATAATATAAGATAAACATATTTTGTAACTAGGGACTATCCGATAATTATCAAAACACCCATTAGCGTAGATTTTCCACCATACTGCGTTAAATTTTCTTGAAATAAATCAATTATTACTGCGAAAATTTGCCTTGTCTGGCGAAAAATCAACTTGCTACTGGTCATTTCGCCAATTACCGGATAGACCCTAATTATTAAAAAGTAAAAAATTACAATGTAATAAATAAATATTTACTTTAAGAACCTATCCTAATAAAGTTTTATGCGAATTTTTGAGCGGATTTTTCGTCATACAAGGAAATTTTGACGCGAATATCCGTCGATATTTAAGAAAAAATTAACGAAGTATGGCGGAAAATCCACCGAAAAGGTGTATGAAATCGTTATTGAGGATAGGTTCTAATATCGGTCATCTGATTTTCCGCATTAGCATCAAGATTGAGAGGAATGGTTAAATAAATGAAAAGATGGGTAATAAAAAAACCACAGACTCCACTGCCGCCGCCGTGTTGTCGAAAGAAACCGGTTTGAGCAGTCTGGTTACCCATGTACTGACAGGGCGGGATGTTTTTACCAGAGAACAAGCTGACAACTTTTTCAGTAGTTTTGAGCTTTCCGACCCGTTTCTTTTGTCCGATATGGATAAAGCATGCCGGATTATAAAATCCGCTCTGAACAACGGTGACAAGATAACGGTTTTCGGAGATTATGATTGCGACGGAGTAACCAGTACGGTTATGCTTTATAATTATCTGACCGCGCTAGGAAGTGAAGTCGATTGGTACATTCCCTCACGAAGCGAAGGTTACGGTTTGAATATTCAAGCTATTGACAGTATTGCAGAATCCGGTACAAAACTAATTATAACCGTTGACAACGGAATTTCGGCGGTTAATGAAGCCAATCACATTCGAGAATTAGGCATGTCGCTTATCATTACCGACCACCATCAAGTTCCGCTTTCACTTCCGTGGGCTGACGCAATAATTAACCCGCACCGTGAAGGTGACGCATCACCGTTTAAAAAACTTGCAGGCTGCGGTGTTGTGTTGAAGCTTATTATGGCTTTGGAAGGTGATATTGACAGCGTTTTAGAGCAATTCGGGGATTTAGCCGCAATAGGGACAGTCGGAGATGTAGTTCCCTTGCTAGATGAAAACCGTCATATCGTTGAACGCGGTTTGCAAACCATGCTTTATACAGAAAACTTAGGATTATACCAGCTTTTAAAACATTCCGGCTATATAGACGACCCCGAACGGCTTACATCAACATCGCTGGCTTTCACTATATGCCCCAGAGTTAATGCCGCCGGACGTTTTTCTCATGCGGGAAAAGCAGTCGAGCTTTTAATATGTGAAAATAAAAACCTCGCCGATTCTAAAGCAATCGAACTTTCCGGACTTAATTCGGAACGTCAGAAAGCAGAATTGGTTATACTTGCGGAGGTGGATAGTTATTTTACAGAAAATCCCGAAAGACTTTACGACAAGGTACTTGTAGCAGTTGGAAACGGCTGGAATCACGGAATTATAGGGATAATAAGCTCTCGGCTTCTAACAAAATGGGACAAACCTAACATTGTTATCACTATTGAGGGTGATACAGCACGGGGTAGCGCGAGGAGTTTAGAAGGTTTTTCATTGTACAAGCTTCTTTGTCATTGCGAACGTTTTATGATAAAATACGGAGGACATACCAAAGCGGCAGGTTTTACGATGAAAACAGAAGATATTCCCGCTTTTCTTGAAGAAATAAAAGCCTATACCCGCGAACGTTTTCAAACCATGCCCGAAGCAGAGCTTGCGGCTGATAAAGAACTTGTTCCGTCTGACCTTACGTTACAAAATATAGAACAACTATCATTACTTGCACCTTTCGGTGAAGAAAATCCTCCTCCTGTTTTTTTAATGAAAAATGTAGAAGTGTTGTCGAAAAAACCTTTAAAAGAAGGAAAGTATGTTTCGTTTACCGTGAATTTTGGCGGTATTGCACAAAAGATATTACATTTCGGTATGACATGGACAGATTTTAAATACGACATAGGTGACAGGTTGGATTTAATGGTCAGTTTAGATATAAACGAATATAATGATATAAAAAGTATATCTGCACAAGTAAAAGACATACGTACATCAGGATTTCCCGAAGAAAAGTTCTTTGCGGCAAAAAATGTATATGAAAGCTTAAAACGCGGCGAATTTGTAGACAATAAATTATTAAAGAGGATAATCCCTGAAAAAGAACATATCAAAACAGTTTACGATATAATAAGAAGTCATTCCCGTTTGAGTAACAGCGATTCTGACGTTAAAGTTGCCGGTATTTCCGCAATTTGTAATGAAGCAATGCGAAACGGTCTTAATTATTGTATGGTTTGCGTTATTCTTGATGTTTTCGAGGAATTTAATCTGATAAAAAAAGATATAATAAATAATATTCTTACTTTAATGCCTGTTCAAGCAAAATCGGATTTGGCAAATTCGGATGTATTAAAATTACTGCGTATTCAGCTTGAAGCTTGAAACATGAAAATTATAATTTTAAAATATACATAACTAATCAGTTGTACGTAGAAAATTTATATTTTTTACAGTGGAAAGTTGAAAGTGGAAAGTTGAAAGTTATGGTATCGCTTTGCGATGTATTTTAAATTGTACGCTTGCGGACTCATTCACTTTCCACTTTCAATTTTCAACTTTCAACTAAACAAAATAAGTATTTTCTACAGCCAATCACAATTTATTTAAAACTGTCATTTAAAATCGTCCACGGACTAGACACCATAATTTTCAATTTTTAATTTTCAATTTTCAACTGTAAAAAATAAGCATTTTTTGCAATCAATTGAACAGTTAAAACTAAACATGCTCCATACAGAAAGGCACGGCAACAAATGATTTACACCATTAATATATTATTAGAAAAAATAATGTCGGCGGAGAAAGCAAAATATGACCTTGATAAGATTACAAGAGCGTATGAGCTTGCTAATTCGGCACATTCAGGACAACTCCGCAGTTCGGGTGAGCCGTTCATATCTCACCCGATTGCGGTAGCTTATATATTGCTGGAATTTTCTATGGATACCGACACGATATGTGCCGCTCTTTTACACGATGTCGTAGAGGATACGGATATTCCGCTTGACTTTTTGAAAAGAAGATTTGGAGCAGACGTTGCTCTTATGGTTGACGGGTTAACAAAAATAGGGCTTGTACCTCTCAATACTAAAGAAGAACAGCATGCCGAAAATATCCGTAAGATACTGATAGCTATGTCAAGGGATATTCGCGTCATTATCATAAAACTTGCCGACCGTCTGCACAATATGAGAACGCTTGATTTTCGTATATCTGATAAGCAACGCAGCACTTCGCTCGAAACTATGAGCTTCTACGCACCAATCGCACATCGTTTGGGAATGAACAAGGTTAAGGAAGAGATGGAAGACTTAGCTTTGCGGTATCTCGACCCTTACGGATTTAAAGCGATAGAAGAACAGCTTTCGATGCGGAAAGAACAGCGCGAAGGATTTATTTCGCTTATAAAGGAAAGGGTTGCCGACCGTTTAAGTGAATTTTCGCCGCCTCCTACTATTGAAGGCAGAGTAAAAAGCATATACAGCATTTATAAAAAAATATATATCGCAGGAAAAAATTTTGAAGAAGTCTACGATATATACGGAGTTCGTATAATAGTTCAATCCGTAATAGAATGTTATAACGCACTCGGTATAATACACGACCTTTTCCAGCCTATCCCGTATCGTTTCAAGGATTATATATCTACACCTAAGCCGAATCGTTACCAATCCCTGCATACAACCGTAATCGGGCGGGAAGGGATTCCTTTCGAGGTACAGATACGAACACAGGAAATGCACAGTACAGCTCAATACGGCATTGCCGCACACTGGAAATATAAAGTAGGGATTTCCAGCTCAACCAAAATCGAAAAGCGTTTTGACTGGATAAGGCAAATTCTTGAACAACAGCAAGAAGCCGACGATGTAGTGCAAATTACAGACATAATAAAGAAAGACCTGACACCTGACGACGTTTACGTGTTCACTCCGACCGGTGAGGTTAAAACCTTACCTGCCGGCTCATGCGTAATTGATTTTGCGTATGCAATTCATACACATGTCGGAAATAAAATGACAGGTGCTAAGATTGGCGGCAGAATGGTGAGTTTTGATTATAAATTAAAAACCGGCGACATTGTTACAATATTAACAACCGCTTCCGAAGTTTACGGCCCGAATCGAAACTGGCTTGATATAGCGATAACAAGCAATGCAAGAGCTAAAATCCGTGCATGGTTTAAAAAAGAGCGGCGTGAGGAGAATATCGCAGAAGGACGCTCAACTTTACAAAGTGAATTCAACCGCAACAGTATACCTATGGATGATGTGTTTTTAAGTTCAATTGCTGAAAGACAGCATTTTTATAATATTGATGATTTTTACGCGGCAATTGGTTACGGCGGAATAATACTTTCTCAAATAATGCAGAGAATAAAAGACGATTATGTTAAATATCAACAATTAAAACAACCATCTGAAGAAACAAATATTGACGAAGTAAATTCTATTATTTCCGGGGAAATTGCGCGCAAACAGCAAAAAGGAGTAATAGTCGAGGGTATAGACAACTGTTTAATTAAATTCGCACAGTGCTGCACACCGCTACCGGGCGATGAAATAATCGGTTTCATTACACGGGGATACGGTGTCTCCGTTCATAAGAAAAATTGCGAAAATGTATTAAACAACATGAAAGACGCTGCCAATATAGAACGCTGGATTTATGTGCGTTGGGCACCGTCCGATGATATTGCGTACCGAGCTACGATAGATATAATAGCGGAGGATAGAAACGCACTCATTGCCGACATAACCGCTGTAATAGCGGGAAATCGTTTGTCGATAATAGATTTGAACGCACATTTTCTTAAAAACGGCAACGCTAATGTTGTTGTTACAATTGAAGTAGTTGGAACCGAGCAATTTAATAATTTACTTGTTAAAATAAAAAAAATAAAAGGCGTTATTAGTGCTGAGAGAAGCGGAAAGGTTTAAGTTAATTAACTGTTCAGTTGAAAGTATAAAATGCTAATTAGGTACGGTATCGATTTGTAGGGGTGAACAGTGTTCGCCCGATAATTCCGCTGGTTTTATACGGGTATAACCGGAACACATAGCGGGCGAACACTGTTCGCCCCTACAGTTTCCCGCCACCGTACATTATATAAATTTTTTACATACAACCGAAAAACAATAATAAAAGAAAGGTAAAAAGCTTTAATGGAAGAAATGAATGTTCTTTCAGGTAGAACGGAAGCAGATTGGACTATAAAAAAAGACGGAGTAATTTGCACTTTAAGAGCGGCGGCATTGATTATTAAAGATAATCGGCTTCTTGTTGTAAAAAGCACGGATTATGATTGTTATTATACAGTTGGCGGCAGAATTAAAGTAAATGAAACTTCAGATGAAGCCGTTGTTCGGGAAGTATTTGAGGAAACAGGTTATAAACTTCAAATAGATAAGCTTGCGTTCATTCAAGAACGGTTTATTAATATAGATGAACAAGATTTTCACGAAATTGTTTTCTTCTATTTAATGAAAAATAATGATGATATTACTATTATAGAAAACAGCTTTACCGACCAAGCAAAAGAAACCTTACACTGGCTGGCTGTAGATGAATTGAATAAAATTAATTTAGTTCCTAAATTCCTTAAAACAAAGTCATTTTACAACATAACAAATATAGAACATATTATTTCTAAAGAATAAAATAGGAACGGTTAATAAAGATGAAAAAAACACATGATATTCAAAAACTAGTTTTAGGTATGTTTGAAACAAATTGTTATATCTTAACTACCGAAAAGAAAAACGCAGTATTAATTGACCCCGCCGATAATGCCGTGCTTATTTTAGATTATTTAAATAAAAATAATCTTTCTCTAAAAAAAATCCTGCTCACCCACGGACACCGCGACCATATAGACGCTTGTGCGGAAATTGCTATTGCAACAGGAGCAGATGTTTATATAAATCCTAATGATTTCGGAATGATTAGCGATTACAGAAAATCGATTCCGGCAGGGTTTCGACCGAAAAATTTCCGTCCTGTTACAGATTATATACCTGTACAGGACGGCGATAATATCATTATTGATGAAGTTGTTTTTGAAGCACTATATACTCCCGGACATACAATGGGTGGTTCATGCTATATTGCGGGAGACGCTATATTTACAGGAGATACGCTTTTTTACGGAACAATTGGCAATACAGGTTTTCAAACGGGTGATGTTGAATTGATGGAGAAGTCGTTGGAACGGTTAAAACGACTTGATTATAATTACCGTGTTTTTCCAGGACACGGAGAGAGTACGACTCTTGATTATGAGAAGCGTAATAATCCTTATTTACAAGACGATATGAGAATTTATTAATCATTAAAAATATAGGAGTAATGTTACTCCTATATTTTCTTTATTTAGTTAAACATTATGTAAATGTATTTTTATACCTCGCCTATATAACACTCCGTTATTTGAGGCATAATATATATTCCGTCCTTAGCGTATTTTGCAAATAAAATTTTGAGTTTCTCAATATACGGCTCATAATTATCCATATCTTTTTTAGGAGCATACGAACGCGAAAGATTTCCTCCGATAAAACTTTCTTCATTTATAATAAACGGATTTTTAAAAACTCTATATTCGCATGAATTGTTTTTAAAAAAGTTGTTATTACTGTTCGGGTCTTCTCCTAACCGCTCTCCTGGGCGTCCTTGAAAATCAGGGCAAAATTCATCGTTTATTTTGTTGTTTTCCAAAACAAAATCGTTTTTTATATCTCGGTTGTTCCAAACAAGTGCAACTTTTCCGCCGATTTTTAATATTCTTCTACATTCTAGTTTAAATTTATTTTCATCAAACCAATGGAACGCTTGAGCGACGGTAATAAAATCTACACTGTTGTTTTTCAACGTTGTATTTTCGTCTGTACCTTTAACCGACGTATAATTAGGATATACCGACAAAGCTGCTTCAGCTATTACGCGCATATCGGTATTAGGTTCGATTGCAAAAACTTCGCTTCCTCGTTCAAGCAACAGCTTTGAAAAAATTCCCGTTCCCGAACCTATATCGGCAATCCTGCTTGATTTGTTAAAACTTGATTCGGTATAAAGATAATCGATGAGTTCTTTCGGATACGATGGTCTGTTCTTTGAATAAATCTCTGCTTTACCTGTGAATTTTTCTTCGTTCATAGTCATTAAATCTCCTTTTATCTTTATTTTGTGACTGTACAATTAATTGTATAAAATGCTTATTAGGTACGTTGGCGGTATGGTTAAAAAATATATGTTTGATTAACCGCCGAATTATGTTTTTAATTAATTTTTATGTTGTATAAGCGGGGTTGTTCTTTCTTTGCGTCGCCCAAAGAAAGAACCAAAGAAAGGGCGTCCCTCATTCGCCGGGCGGCTTAGGTGCGATTGTCGCACTCCCTCCTTTGTTTAAACTTTCCTTACGGAAAGTTTAAACAGGTCGGTCAGCTCCGATGCCTTTACCGTTTTCTTTTATGTTAATTGGAAATGTTTCCCAAAATAAAAACATAATAATTACAAAATTGATAACGTACATTATATAAATTCTCTACGCGCAACTGAATAGTTACTCTATTTTTATTATTTTAACACAATTACTATATTAATGTCAAATATAAAAAGCAATTTTTATCAACTATATGAAATATTTATATGGTATATTATATATAAGAGTTTTAGGAGTTGTTATGGATTACAGAGATTATATAAAAAAAGCAGTTGATTATATTGAGGATAATTTGTGTTCCGAGATAGATATTGACGCTTGTGCTAAAGCCGCCGGGTACTCAAAGTATCACTTTCTGCGTGTTTTTGCTGAATGTGTTAAGCTTACTCCTGCCGATTATATACGGAAACGCAGGATTACCGAAATTGTAAAAAAGTTATATAATAGCCCGGGAAATATTTCTGAAATCGCTTTTGAATACGGTTTCAACAGTAAAGAAAATTTCATACGAGCTTTTACTAAAGAACATCATATATTACCCGGCGAGTATAAAACCGCTCTTAACAGCTTAAAACTGTATGAGCCGTTCAAGTTTAATATAGAAAAAATGCATATCGAACCACAGATTGTGACGCTTGAAAAATTTTTTGTCTTTGCGTATAAAAGCGATGAAGATTACACGCCTAATTTTTGGAACAAATATAACAGCCGGAAATTTTCAAAGCAGTTGTCAGGCGGTGTTGTATGTAAGGACTATGGTATAAATATATGGAATGACAAAGATAAAAAAATAGATTATTTTATAGGGGTACATGAAAATGACGCAAATGGCGACATTTCCGGTACGATACGAATTAATATATCCGGAGGGTTATACGCAGTTTACGCTACTCCGACAACGACACATTATAACTTTGTCAGTACAATCCATAAAACATGGAACTATATTAATTACGTATGGCGTAATAATATAGAATCAGAGTATAGAAGAACCGGCGGATATGAGTTTGAAACTTATATCGAACAAAGCCGTGTATTTTCAGAGAAAATATATATACCGATTACAAAAAAATAAAGAAAGAAGGAATTTGAAATGAAAAAGCTCAACGTAACGTGGGAAGGTGTGGAGGATTCTACAAGGTACTTGTTTTCTTTCGCAAAATCTTTATCGGCGGCGGTTTTGAATAGTCCTTATTCCGAACTTGCCGAAGATATAATCGCAACAAGCGGTTTTGCGTTTCGTATATGGGTTGCCGCAGGAGATTTATGTCCGAGTGCAATGAGTATCTGGCAGTTTAAATTGCAAGAAACAGGAACACAAAACGGCGGTCTTAACTGCGAATATGTAGAAAGATTATGGGGACAGGACGACATAGAAGAAAGCCGCAGGAATGAAGCATTAAACATAATTAAAAAATCTATTGACAACGGTATTCCGGCTATCTCATGGGATATTGTCGTGAACGAGTGGGGTTTGGTTATAGGATATGACGATGAAAGACAAATGCTTTCCGTACTCGCGATAAACGGAAGTGCTGAAGAAATGCCATATGAGAAGTTGGGTAAACGCGACTTGCCTTTATTATCTGTTCTTACCGTTACAGGCAAAAGCGAAAAGAAACAAGAGGATATAATAAAAGACACATTGAAGCTTGCTGTTTCGCATTTGAAAGGCGAAGAATGGTGCGACAACGCAAAGGGACTTGAAGCTTATCCGGCTTTTATCGCTCATTTTGAGGAAAAATTTACAGAACCTTCATGGTCTATGGAATATTATCTCGGAACATACGGTGCGTTAAGGCAATATGCTTTTAAATTCTTTGATAAATACGGTATGAATGATTTAGCGGATTTATATAAACAGATTTCCGATAACTGGATTGAAGCTTTCAACATAAAAAAAGATAAGGATATAACAGAACCCGAATATAGAGCAAAAATCGCGGAGTTGTTGAAAAACGCTTATAATTGTGAAAAACAAGCTTTGGAGTTAATGCAGGAAGTTATAAAATAATACCTTGTGTTGATTTAATCGTTAAACCGTCTAATTTAATTAGGCGGTTTAATTTTTGGTAATTATTCAATTGTTTGTAAAAATTATATAATGTGCGGTAAGATAATGTAGGGTGAAATGTCCTCATTACACCGAAATCCACGCGACATCGAGGGGAATGGTACAATGTGCCGTACCTTAATAAGTATTTTATTTATTCGAATGAACAATTACAATTTATACCATATTTTTTCTTTAATTTGAATATAAATATAAATTAATTTATCTATTTCCAATTTCGACATTGTTTTTTTATACTTTGAGTTATAATATCCATAATAAATACAAATATAATACAATTGTTAACGGTAATAAGAAAAGGAATGAAAAAGTAAAGGAATGGATAAATAAATGGATAATATTAAAGATAATATTATTAATACGAAAAACAAATTACATACAGTATTGAGGGAGAATAAACGCTATTATAAATATCCGCTGTTTATAATGGCGGGTTTTGTTCTGTCGTCAAGCACTTTATTCGGTAAAATCTCGCCTTTTAGTGCGGCTCTGGCGGGAAGTATCAGCGGAGTGGATTGCTTGTTCGCATTTTTAGGGAGCATTATAGGTTTTGCTTTAAAAGGCGAAATAACAGATGCTTTGCCAAATATGATAGCCATGATAGCTATATGTGCGTTCCGTATATGTATGGGAAGCAACTATGCTTCATGGGTTAATGTTTCGTCCTCCGTTTTGACAGGAGCTTGTGTACTTTTTACTTCTGCTTTAACCGCTACGAAACCGAGCGAAATAATATTAGCGGCGGCTTTTGGAATTATAGCAGGAGCGGCAACATATTCACTAATTATTTTTTATCACATCATGTCGTCAGAGCGGTTGTATACCTTGCTGAAACCAACAAACACCGCCGCTCTCGGACTTGTGTACGCTTTTTTAATTGCTGCTCTGGGGAGAATTGAATTTTCTGCGTTAAATGCAGGGATAATAGTTTCGGTACTGGTTACTCTTACCTTTGCGGGAAAATACCGTTATGCAGGCGGTGCGATTAGTGGAGTAATCGCCGCTTCCGGAATAGGTATGGCTGGTACCGATTATATCACGGGAGCATTGATTATATGCATGGCAGGGCTTTCAAGCGCATTATTCAACCGTCTGGGAAAGATTACACAAACGGCAGGTTTTATATTAATTTCGGGAATAGGCACGGCTGTACTTGGGATAAACGTTTTTACTTTAAATACCATGGCAGGAGTTCTGACAGGAAGTATTTTATATATTATACTACCTATGGATTTCCTTACCGGAAAATTCAGACGCAGTCCGCCAAAAAAAGGAGGTGCGGATATATCTGAAATTTTTGCGGAAAGGCTGAAACTTACCGGAGCGGCAATGGGAGATGTAAAATTGGCGGTAGAAAAAACAGCGGAGATTCTGGACAAGCACGGAAGCAGAAATATACAATGGGTATACACCTCCGCATCGGACATTGTATGTAAAAAATGCCGAAACAATATGAGTTGTTGGGGTGAAGAATATAACGCGACTGCTTCTGCCATGACCGCTTTGACAAGAGAATTACGAAAAGGAATCCAGTTAAATACAGAACAACTTCCTAAAAATATTCTTGAAAGGTGCGATAAAAAAGACCGCCTTATTCACGCATTAAACATGCAGTACAGAGAATACGCTGATACCAATACTGCCAACAGAAAAATTTCTCAAATGCGTGAGATATTGGTAGCTCAACTATCAGCAACTGAAAGCATGATGCGACAAATGGCAGATGAATTTAAAAATTCGGAAAGCTTTGACCGTGTTATGGCGGCGAAAATGGAGCAAGTATTGTCGAATTATGGGATAGACAACCCAAAAGCGGCGGTTTCAGTGAGTGAAGGTCGTATTTCATCAGAAGCATACGGAAAAGGAAAACTTATTTGTTCGCCCGATATTTTATGCGATAAAATATCTGCTGTATTAAAACATCAGTTTGATTTACCTGACATTGTAAATAATGGCAAGGATTTTAGAATGACAATGTTTGAAAGGTCTGTTTATTCAATAGAATACGGTATTTATCAAATGAGTCGTGAAGGTAAGAAAAATTGCGGCGATTATTGCGATAGTTTTATAGATGGGAAAGGTTATGCATATGTTGTGCTATCTGACGGAATGGGGAGCGGAGGACGTGCCAGAATTGACTCCGCATTCGCTTGCGGAATGCTGGTTAAACTTTTACGTGCCAATATCGGAATTGACGCCGCAATTGAGATGATAAACAATTCATTGCTTGTAAAATCCGCTGACGAAAGTTTCGCTACTTTAGATATATGCAAAATTGACTTATACAGCGGAAAAGTCGCTCTATATAAAGCGGGCGGTGCTCCAACATATATAAAATGCAATAAACGTGTAGTAAAAGCAAACGGTCGGGGTTTGCCTGTCGGAATTAAACATAAACCTGATTACGAACAGCAAAGCTTTATGATAGGAAATTCGGATATATTAATTATGGCGAGTGACGGTGCGGAAATTTCAGAACGTTGGCTGGAACATGAACTGGGTAAAGAAGAATACATAAAAAGCAGTATGGAGGGAATTGCTGAAAAAATAGCCACAGCCGCAAAATTTACCGAAGAAAAGGGAAGAGAGGATGATATTTCAGTTATTGCAGTAAAACTTGTAAAATAAAAATAATTTTAATTATTCAGTTGTATTTAGAAAATTTATATTATCTGCGTTATTGGTTTTTGAAATGTAATGTAGGGGCGAACAGTGTTCGCCCGATAACCTCGTAGATTTATACAAATTTAGCTGGCGGTACACAGCGGGCGAACACTGTTCGCCCCTACATATCTATATCGCACAGAATATGTATTTTATACATTCATTAAACAATTATAAAAAATTCAGCGAAATTGACAATTTACACCGAAATATTAATATGCTATAATATTACTATTAAACTCAAAAGGAATGGTGATTTTTATCGCTGCTGATGAAACGTTACATAATCTCGCTGAACTTGCTTATGGCAAGCAAGAACTTGCAAAAAAAAATCCTTTTAAATATCATACAAGGTCATTTTTTGCCGGACTTTTTATTATTGTCGGTGTAATTGCGTCAAATTGTACCGGTGCTTTATTATTTTCAATCGATTCGGGAATAGCAAGGTTCGGCAACGCTATTACTATGTCAGTTGCTTTAATCTTAATTACTTTTATCGGCGGAGAACTTTTTACCGGTATTAATTTCGTTATGTCATGCGGCTTATATACAAAACGCTGTTCGCTTGCCGGAGTGCTGAGGGTATGGCTTTATTGCTGGCTCGGTAACTTTGTTGCTTGTGTTGTTTTAGGGTTGATTTTTGTTTTATCCGATACGCATTCCGAACCATTACGCATTTACATGACAGCAACCGTTATCCCTAAACTGGAACTTGACTGGCTTACATTAATTGTAAGAGGAATATTTGCAAATTTTTGTGTTTGCTGCGGTGTGTTAGCGTCACTTAAAATGAAATCTGAATCAGGAAAAATAATAGTCATTATTTTCTGCGTTTTTGCTTTTATTGTAGGCGGTTTTGAACATTGCATTGCGAATATAGGAACATTTGTAGTTGCAGCTTTTTATGCTGACGGGTTCGAGATTATTCCAGCTTTAGTAAACCTGTTATTTTCAACAATAGGTAATATATTAGGAGGAGCGGTAGTTTTGGGACTTCCTTATTATCTTGTATATAAGGAATAGTGTGCGGGAGAAAAAAATTTCAATAATACTACATTTTCTTTAAACCAGGGAATTTAACTCCGTTCAAAAATATATTACAACAAAAAATATTATAATGTTATATTAAAACATAGGGGCAGACACAAAGTCTACCCCTATATTCAATGTATTTATACTGCTTTTCGTAAAAAGTAGTACCGCCGTTGTACGGCGGACGCTGTCTGACTTTTTTTGTAAATTAGGTACATGGCTAAACTAATTAACTATTCGTTTTGTTAAGCCAAATATATGCAACATCAAGTGCTTCGTATAATCCGCTCCTGTCACTTGTCTTAACAATCATTTTACTTGCGTCCACGTCCTCCGCTGTTAAAGCTAGACTAACTTTTACCTTGTCTGCAACATCTAAATCCTTTACTTTATGTGTTGATAAAATACTTATCATGCAGACATATTCGTCCGACATATTCCCGTAGTATATTTGCTTTCCTTTTCTTACAAGAGGATAACCTTTGTAAGAAAAAAAGGTTTCTTCCATTCTATTAGTTCCTTTCTGTAAAATTATTTATTAAATATAACATTTATATAAAATACAGAATCTTGTTATAAATAAAGATAGAGTTATAAAAAGTTGATTTGCTTTCATTTTACCTTGATATATTATACATAAAACCGAACGAAAAACTTGTCGCAATATTGGAGGTAATAAAATTCTGAACCATGTATTTAAATATTTATACCTCCAAACAAATTTACCATGAATTATTAAGCTCACCGCCATTAAGGAAAGCTTCGATATTTTGTAAAAGTCTGGTTGCGTACATTGCTCTGCACTTATACATTGGAATACCGTTAAAATAAATAATGATTCTCCGGTCGTCCGACTCATATATTTCAACAATATCATCAGGTATTGAAGTGTCAGAATATCTGTAAGTGAAACGGGCAATCATGGGTAGGGTCGCAGGTTCGTTGTATATGCTTTCCGCTTTAACACTTATAATAAATTGGTACAATGTCCTAAAACGTGATTCTTCGGTTGAGTCAAGTTTATTCCCGTCTAAATAATAAAAATAATCTGTATCCGTTGCTCCCTCTGATTCGTCTTTTTCCGTTGTAAAATGCAAGGTATCATTCTGCGTTTCAACAATTACATCAGTAAGTGAATAGATATAAGGAAGCAGGAATAGTGAAGCCATAACGTCTTCGTAATCAATATCAAGCCATGGCAAAGCCGACTGCGGGAACATAAATACAACATCCGAATATTCGCTAAAAACTCCGTAGTAACCTTCAAGTTTCCTAACTACACTACCGTCCTCGTTTTCTGTATCTGTATAATACGGAAGCCCCAGCGTAAGGGTGTAGTTTTTTCCTCCTGCCTGCATCTCAACGATACAAGACGGTTCTGTTAATCCGGCAGCTTCATAACTTGTTACATCTTTTCCTGCCCAAACCGCATTTGTCGCAGTTAATCCGTACATACCGTAAACAATTCTTTCACCCAATGTTATATCAAGGTCAGCTTGAACCGGTTGGGTAAAACGATGAGTATTTACACCACGGACAGCCTCGTTTTCCCTGGCAAGAGGAATAGCTTCGATTACTGTATCATCTTCTCCGGGTTTCTTTACAGTTATGTTTAAAATAGAAGGTGATGTGTCGAAATTATATTCTCCCATAAGAACTGTATTAATATAGCTATATTGCGTATTTAACAATCCTTCTACCTTGTAAGCGGCGGCAATATAAACGTCATTGCTTCCTGTCATGCAAATGTATTTGAAAGAACCGGTAGGAGCATCTACCCCTACCCTGAAAGCAACTTCGGTATCGTCGTTGAATTTTATCTCTGCTGTCGCGGCAGATTCGGAAAGTCCGTATTTTTCCAAATCCTCAGCATCTTCTTCAACGAGCTGCTGGACGGTTAAAGCGGAAATATTACCTACTACTTTGTTTATTGCAGTTATATCGAGAGGTGCGTTCATTCCTGATAATTCATCAATTTTATACTCAGGTGTTCCTGTTTCGCTTTTACTCGCAAGAGTTGTAATGGTATAACTACCGTTAGCGTTTACAATTTTAATTGTTTCCGTATCTTCGGCAGTCTTATCGGTAAAGACAAGGTTACCTACATTTGTTTCGTCGGTATCAGTTTCGTCAGAAACATCTTCTTCTGTTTTAACGGGAAACAATAAAAGCAATGCCGTAACCGCACCCAGAACAAGAAGTCCTGCTGTTGAATAAATCAAAATTTTTATATTTTTATTTAGTTTATTTATATTATTTAAAATAGACATCTTTTTATTTCATTCCTTAAATATTAGCTAGAAAGATTGTATAACAACAACGAAAAACATTGAAAGCTACTCCATGAAATCCTGCATTTTTTATTTTTACATTTGAAAATCATATAAGTTTACCTGTACCGTCTCCTGATAAACACAGTTATTCCGGCAGCAGTGACTAGAAGCGGAAGCACAACAGCAAATATAATAGCGATAGTATTTGCGGTACTAGCGGTTATCTCAAAACCTGTCAATGCAAAAGATTTCGGCGTCATAGTTACTCCGGCTTCTTTTCCGCTAATTACATTAAAAATATTCATGTATAGAGCGGAATTTGAAAGGTTAGAAGCTGATATATAATCACTCAAGAAAACATAAGGTCCGCCGACAGCTATTACGCGGCTTGTATAAACCCCGTTATCTTTATAGCTTGTTTTTTTACTTTCGACAATAGCGTGGAGAGAACCTGTTTCAGCTAAATCGGGGGTCCAGCTTTCGTCCGCGTCGAATGGAACCATGACCGCTCCGTCAAACGAACTTAGTATAGGGGTAATTGTTATATTACTGCGTTGTTCAAAAAGAGCTGTTACCGGACGCATCATGTAGCCTATAAAAGTTCCGCTCGTTATATCCAGAGTATAATCACTTTCCTGTAAAAGCATGTACTGTGCATATCCGCTTTGCGTATTAGCATATGACGTGTCTGTTTGGAACATTCCGCCTTTTTCAAGCTTCATTCCCCAGTCGTTTAAGAATCCGTCTAAGTTGGGGGTTTCAGTGTTTGTGACAGAAGCTACATATATAACGTTTTTTCCGAAAAGACCGTTATTGTCCAGCCAATTGTCTATCATTGTGAGGGTTTTTACATCATAATCGCTCGAAGGAGAAAAGATGATTAAAAAATCAATTGCAGGGTCGATAGTTTCTGTAAAATTCAAATCTAATGTTTCGATAACATACGCGTTTTTTTCGAGTAATTCCTCGAGAGCAGAATATAAATTAGTCGAGCTTTCAGCAACAACACCTTCCCCGAAACCGGAAGCAAATGCTACCCTCACAGGGTTTACGTCACAAACTGACATAATAGCCGATACAAATGCCTGTTCAGCCGACGCGCTTACATCGGTATTAATTTGGACTCCATACTGACTGTACATTGATGCTTCTTCATAACTCAATTGCTGACCTTCAGCAGTTGAATACGTTATATTACAATACTCATCATATTGAAGAACCTTATAACGTCCTGTTTTTTCCGATTCAATAATTACGCTTACATTATTTAGGTTACTGCCATATTGTCCGGAAAATGCCGGATTAGTCAGTAAATCGACATATTTTATTTCTATATTGGCGTTGGCAGAATTAAATTTACCGGCTATAGCGTTTGCTTGCTGATATACAAGTCCGATAGCGGTATAGTCCGATTCTGTACTGCATATTGTTATTGTAACTTTATCTTCAATTGCTTTTAAAAACTCGGAAGTACTTTCCTCGATGCTATAAAGTTTATTTTCAGTAAGGTCAAGTTTTACATCAAACCTAGTTAATAAAGTGTTTAGGACTACGTTTAATAAAATAACAATAGCGACAAACACCAGCGTAAACGCGGCTGAAAGTCCGCCATATTTGAACTTCTTGTTTTTAAAAGGATTCATACCTGTTTTTTTATTAGATTTTTTATCATTTTCATTGTTAATGTTATGAGTGATTTCCGATTTTTCGGTATTTTTTTCTATATCCGATATATCTAAATCGGCATAATCATTTATACTATCGGCTTCTTCTGTTTCATTAATATTTGAATCAGCGTCAAGTTTTTCCATATCCTTGTTTTTATCTTCAGACATTTATATTATTTCCTTTCATAGAAACTGAATGATAATCTTTTTAATATTTCAATATTTAAGCCCAGCGTCTTCTTTCCAAAACCCTTACTGTAAGGAAAAGGAAAATGAGGATTGCAGAAATGAAGAACAGGACGTTGGAAAAACTAAAAATACCTAAAGTAAATTCCGCATAATGGTCATAAACAGAAAGACTCCTTGCAATGTCTGATAAAATTTGCAAAGGCATTACAGAGGCTATAATATTCATAAGGAACATGACAAAATTAAGAAAGATACTGGCGACCGCCGCTATCATTTGATTTTCCGTAAGCGTGGAAATTAATAATCCGAGTGAGGCATAAACGCCGCCTAATAAAGCTATTCCTACCCAGTTCCCTAAAATAGCAGGCCAAGATACTGCGGCGAAAGTCGAAAGCACGACGCCGTAGACAAGTATCACGACAATTCCGAGTATATATATGAAGTAAGCGGAAAGGAATTTACCTATAACCAGTTTGAAAAGGCTTATCGGGGCTGTCAGCACAAGCTGGTCGGTTTTTTGCTTCTTTTCATCAGCCATAAGACGCATTGTCAGTACCGGAACAAATATCATAAACACGAAAAACATAATTAAAAACATAGTTGACAAGTCGGTAGAACCTGCCGAAAGCGTAAAGAGATAAAATAAAAGCCCTGAAGTTAATAAGCATATTGCGATAAATACATAACCTATCGGAGATGTAAAATAAGCAAGCAGTTCTCTTTTTAAAACAGCCAACATTATAACACCCCTCCTTTTCCATCATATTGCTCTTGCCCGCCATAAATATCGCCGGTAGTGAGCTTTAAAAATACTTCTTCAAGCGTCAGTTCGCTTGATTTCATCATCAGTATCGGAAAATTCCTCGATGAAAGCTTTTTGAATACTTCACGGCGTATATCCTGACTATTTTTAGATTCAACCTCATACTCCGATACACCGTCTTCTACTTCTCTGGTTACCCAAACACGTCCCATCTGCGGAATGGTTTCTAAACTTTTTTTGACTTCCTTTTCGCTACCTTCCACATGTAATCTTAACTTGTGGTCATCGGAAAGATTGGCGGCAAGCTTGGACGCTTTATCATTAGCAACTATGCGGCCTTTGTTTATTATTACTATACGGTCGCAAACAGCTTGAACCTCCGGCAGTATGTGGGAGGAAAGAATTACTGTATGATGTTTTCCCAGTTTTTTTATTAATGTGCGTATTTCGATAATCTGCTTCGGGTCAAGTCCGACTGTAGGTTCGTCAAGTACAAGCGTTTTGGGGTTTCCGACAAGTGCTTGAGCCAGTCCGACTCTCTGTCGGTATCCTTTTGATAAATTTCGTATCATACGACCCCTTACATCGGAAATACGTACAAGCTCGCAAATTTCACTAAGGTGCGAGTTACGCGGAAGCCTGCACTTTTTGATGTTATAAACGAATTTTAAATATTCGTCCACAGTCATATCAAGGTATAACGGAGGATGTTCAGGTAAGTAACCTATATTCTTTTTTGCCTCGATTGGGTTTTCAAGAATATCGATTCCGTTTATCAACGCTCGTCCGTCTGTTGACGAAATATATCCGGTAAGCATGTTCATTGTAGTGGATTTTCCCGCGCCGTTAGGACCGAGGAATCCTAAAATCTCGCCTTCTTCAGCCTTGAAAGAAATCCTGTCTACCGCAGCTTTGCTTCCGTAATGTTTGGTAAGTTTTTCTACTTCTATCATTGTTATTATCTTCTCCCGAAATACAGTTAACATTTAATAAATAAAAGTTAGCTATTATTAGTTTAAATACAAGTACAGCTTTTAAATCTTATCATTTAATAGTGACAGTTATGTGAGAGAATAAGGAAATCATGATAATTTTTCGATACTCTTCCTTATTCTTGCTAAGGATTCCTCTTTTCCCAATATCACACAAAGCTCTGCTCCTCCTCCGGGTGTTTGTTGTTTTCCAGAAACTGCTACGCGGAGAGGAAATAATACATGACCGTTTTTTACATTTATTTTTTCAATAATCTCCAATAAAGCATTATGAATAGATTCATAAGAAAAGTCTTCAAGCTTTTCCAAAACCGTTAAAGTTTCAATGAGAGCGAATTTTGAGGAAACGGTATCGGTTTTCATCTTTTTATTCACAAAAAGATTGATGTCGTAATCCGGCAGTTTATCTATAAAATCCACCTGCCCTGGTATATCGGTGAGTATTTCTGTTCTGGGTTGAAGTACTTTACAAAGCAAATCAATATCAATATCTTCACGTTTGCAAGTTTGGCATATATATGGAATGCTGACTTCTTTGAACGCTTCCAAAGTCATAAGCCTTATATACATTCCGTTTATTGCTTTCATTTTTACGGGGTCGAAAAGTGCGGGTGATTTAGACAATCCTTCGACATTGAACTCTTCAACAAGTTCGTCAAGGCTGAAAATCTCATTTTCTCCTTTAGGTGCCCAACCTAAAAGAGCGATATAATTAATTATTGCAGGAACAAGGAAGCCTTTTTTTGTAAAATCTGTAAAATACGCGTCACCGTCACGCTTAGACAGCTTATGAGTGGAATCACGCATTATCTGAGTAACGTGAATAAATTCAGGTGCTTCCCAACCAAAAGCTTCGTAAAGTAGATTGTATTTCGGAGTTGATGAAAGGAACTCATTCCCTCTTATAATGTGGGTTATCTCCATTATATGGTCGTCTATTACATTTGCGAAATTATAGGTAGGCATACCGTCTGATTTAATTAATATCTGGTCGTCAAGCTCGCTGTTCTGGACAGTTATATCACCGTATAATTTGTCATGGAAAGTACTGCTTCGGTTTCAGGAATTTTTTGCCTTATAACGTAAGGAATGTTTTTATTAAGCAAACTTTCAGCTTCTTCTTTTGAGATATTGCGGCAATGCCTGTCATAATGCGGAGTTTCGCCGTTCTCTGCCTGTAGTTTATGGATAGAATCCATCCGCTCCTTATCGCAGAAGCAAAAATAAGCTTTGCCTTCCTCGACAAGCTGTTTAGCGTATTTTATATAAGTTCCCGCAACATTACGTTCAGATTGAATATAAGGGGCATATTTTCCGCCTATATCGGGTCCTTCGTCCCAATTTAAACCGCATTCTTTTAACGTATTGTAAATAACTTCGGTTGCACCCTCTACATAACGTGCCTGGTCAGTATCTTCAATTCTTAAAATAAAAGTACCGCCATACTTTTTTGCATAAAGATAATCATATAGAGCGGTACGAAGTACTCCTAAATGCATGAATCCCGTAGGGCTTGGAGCAAAACGCAAACGCGGCTTTTTGTTATTGTTTTCCATATTCAATTTCCTTTCCTTTTAATTATTTTATTTATTTTAACGAAGCTTCAATATCTTTTTTAATTTGCACTTTTAATTCATATATATTATTAAACTTTTTTTCATCTCTAACAAAATCCCGTAATAAAACCCTTAAAGTTTTTCCGTATAAGTCGTTGCCGTTATAACCTATTATGTAGGTTTCCATAAGAGGCTTGATTTTATCCGTATTATTTTCATTATCGGTTTCTTTTAAAGTTGGTTTCATACCAATATTCGTTACCGACGGATAACTTTTTTCATTTATAACCGTCCAGCTTTTATATACGCCGAAACGAGGTATAACGTTACCTTCAGGAATACATTGGTTGATTGTCGGAGCGTCCAGTTTCCTTGCCAGTTTTACACCGTGCAGAACAGGTAAATCGTACATCAACTGATAACCCAAAAGCTTGTTTACACTTTTTATATCGCCTTGCTTTATTAACGCACGTATAGTGGACGAGCTTATTATTTTACCGTTAATACTTACAGGAGGGATTATACTGACTTGTATATTTTTTTCCAGACAAAGCTTTTTAAGAAGCTTTGAATCTCCGCTCCCACCCTTGCCGAAACGGAAATCACAGCCGCAGCTTACCGAAGCGACTGATAATTTATTAATTAAAATATCTTCAATAAACTCTTCCGGGCTTAAATCTTTGACCTCCGAAAAATCCGGAGAATATATTTTAGTTAATCCCATGTCATGAAGTAACGAAAGTTTCTGCTCGGAAGAAATTATGTTTTCGTTTGCTTCAAGCTTAGGGAGTGCGGTACTGTTAACGGTGTTTTGGAAAGTGAAAACAGCAGGTTCAAGCTTTGAACGCTCCGCATTAATTAAAGCGGAACGAATAACCTCGGCATGACCCAAATGCAAACCGTCGAAAAAACCTAAAGCACAGGAGGTTTTGTTATTAATATTGTTTTGTAAATCGTTTGTTTTTTTCATTATTATATCATTTTCAAATAGTACGATTATATTTTTGGATTTAATAACTCTAGTGTAAGTTGAATTATCTTTAACTCAACTTCATCAATATCTATTTTGGATTTCATATCCCATAAAATTATTTTACTTGTTTCATCATTTTCTATAAAAGATGCTAATATTTCAATATTACCTGTAAATACAGCCCATAAAATATCTTTATTCATTTTTGGAATATATGTTCTTGAAACCCCCATAATTTGGAGATTGTTTACTGTTTGTCCGGTTTCTTCAAAAATTTCGCGTTTTACACATTGTTGAATATCCTCATTAGGTTCTTTCCCGCCTCCGGGTAATTCCCAATTATTTCTATATTTATTATAGCACAATAATAGCTTGTTGTCATGAAATATAAGTGCATGACCTCCACCTATTCCATTTATTTTATTAAGTTTAGAATACGAATCTATTATAATAAATTCTTCTAGCTTATGATTATGTTTATTAATTACGATTGAAATATTGTCACCTCATTTTATATAAAATATGAAAACAACGTTACATATATTTTTTTTACTATTATATTTATCTTGTTTTAATCTCTCGGTACACTAAATCTTTGTAAAACCGACAACGAATCATCAGAAGTAACCTTTGCAATTGCAACCAACGACATATCAAAATTATAAACCGAATAAACACCATCATAAACTCTTTCAAAACATAACCTGTTCGCGTCAAGTTGTGCTCCGTTCTTAAAAAGCCTACTTTGTTCACTTTCGAGATAAATCTTAGGATATTCTTCAAAAAGCTTATCCAAAGGAATCAAGCGTTCCTTTATATAATCCGCACCCTGTTCTTTAACACATTCGCGTAGATTATCCAAATCATAACACAAATCAAGCGTAAAAATCCCCGACTTTGTTCGTGTAAGAGAAGTCATTACCGCACCTATATCTAATTCCTGCCCTATATCATGTATAAGAGTACGAATGTACGTTCCGCGTGAGCAAGCAATTTTCATCAATCCTTCGCTGTTGTTTTCGTCATACTCTAATATTTCCAATTCATGTATAGTTACCGGTCGTGCTTTTCTTTCGATTGTAACACCTTTTCTTGCGAGTTCATACAATCTTTTACCACCGACCGAAACAGCCGAATACATGGGAGGTATTTGCCTTATATCGCCTTTAAACTGTTCTGCCGTTTTTTTAAGTTTATCAAGTGTAATATTAATATGGGTGTTGTTTTGGATTATAATATTACCGGTTATATCTTGTGTATCGGTCGTCAATCCAAGTTTAAACCCTGCGAAATACTCCTTATCGTCGGAAGGCGTAAAATCAACCGCTTTTGTTGCGTTCCCTATAAAAATGGGAAGGACACCTTCCGCAATTGGGTCAAGCGTTCCCCCATGTCCTGTTTTTTTTGTTCCGCACAACCTCCGCATGATTGCAACCACGTCGAACGAGGTATATCCGGACGGTTTGCGGACGCATATAATACCGTCCATATATTTAATTTCCAGTTCTGTAAAATTGAAAAATTGTTTATGTATTAAATAGTAATAAAGATAAATGTATAATCGCTAAAATACCCATAAAATAAATTATTATCTTTGAAAATACAGAGTTAAATCCATTATTAGGATTTTTCCTGAAAAAAAGTGTATTATTGTATGGCTAATCAAAAAAATATCAACTATATAGTAAAGTATAGTTTTTGTTGTAGTGTTACCTTGAGCCATTATATAGAAAGCTATAAAATATAACGGTATATGCAAAAGTGTAAAAACTCTATAAGCTGTTTCTTCCGCCATATCTTTTAGAATAATAAACATCTTCCATTCTTTAGTTCGTATAGCGTCCATTTCATGAACGAGTAGTATTGAAATTGTAAAAATAAATAGAATTATAGTCATAATCACCACTTATATAAATTCATGACATAAAAATGCATTAAATTTCAGTTCGATACAAACATCGAACCTTAAAAATCATGTTTATCTAGTACCTTCGTTTAACCGTTTTATCAGCGTGTTTAACCTATTTTTCTTTGTTTCTTCTTTCTTAGCAAGTTCAATATGGTTAATTTGTTCACGTTTCGAATAATCCGGTTGTTTAAAAAACAAATTCAAAGTTCCGGAGTTTTTTAATTCTTCCTCTATATATTCAGGAATTTTTACTTCCCGTTTTTTAGTATCTTGAACCAAAACAACATGAACAGTATCACCTAATTCTTTACCTACAAACCGCTTGATAAATTCGTTATACACTAGATAATGCCCGTCTTTTGACGGAAGCAATGTATGTTCAAAATTATGTCCGTCTACAGTTATACAAACAGGTATATTACCATTTGAGCCGAAATGTTCTGATACCGAATACGGAAAATAGAACACGCTCCACTTAATTTTTCCATTAAGACGTTTAATTTCGCTGTTAAACTCAAATTGCATATTATTACCTTTTAAACTCACTGTATATTTAAATCTTCAGTTGCTGTAAACTCAAACGACCAGTTATCGTTTTCATCTTTTGTATTAACATTTTCAACAGTTGTTTCTTTCGCGATTTCAAACCCTAGCGATTCGTACAATGCTATTGCATTCTTATTCCATTTTCCTTCCGTCATCCAAATAAGTATGTAACATTTATATGTTCTTCTTTTAACTTTACAAAATATGAAATTTAATCCCTAAACTTTAATATGCTTTCGCGCTTCCTCAACAAGCTTATCCCTGCACTCCTCAAAAGTACCCGAAAGCTTACAACCCGCTGCTCTAATATGACCGCCGCCGCCGAACACGCGGCAAATTTCTTGACAATTTATATAGCTGTTGGAACGAAGCGAAACTTTCCAGACATCTTTTTCTTTTTCCTTAAATGTCATGCCAAGTTCAACACCCTCTATCTGACGAGCTAACGCGCTTATTCCGTTTATGTCCTCGCAATCAGCGTCACGGAGCGTTTCTTCATTCAAAGAAATTATTGAACACGCACCGTCTAAGTAATATTCCATTTCCTCGAGAGCTTTTTTTTCAAGTTCCAGTCTGTGTTTGGATTTCATATCAAAAAGCAGGTAGTTTAAACCTGCCGAATCGAAACCATGCTCCATTATCTCCGCCGCAACAAGGTGCGTTGAGGGAGTTGTGTTAGAAAACCTGAAGCAACCAGTATCGGTTGCGATTCCCGTATAAAGACAAGCGGCGATATGCTCGTCCATAAGCACTCCAAGTTCTTTTATCACCGCATAAATTATTTCAGCATTCGCGGCGGCGTTTTCCAATAGAAGCTTATCCGCGTAATGCATGTTAGAACAATGATGGTCTATAGCGAGATTAATCCTGCCTTTATATGTTTCTTCCAAATCACCCAGCAAGACTTCATCAGCAACATCTACCGAAACTATAAATCGTTCTTTATCGTTGCCAAAACTTGCGTCAGTAACCGCATTTTTTAAATATTCAAAACGCGGCGATATCTCATCCGGACATAATACTCTGGCATTTTTTCCGAGCTTTTGCAACGTGCCGCATAACGCATAAGCACTGCCAAGAGTATCGCCGTCCGGACTTGCATGACACAAAATTGTTATATAATCTTTTTCTGTTAAAAGCGCGGCCGTTTCGCGCCTGTTAATTCTAATGCTTTTCATTCTATATACTCCGTAGGGGTCCCGCGAATACGTTTTTGTTATATGAGTTGTTATTTGAAATCAAATTTAAATTTATTAAGATACCAATCCGGTAATTCGGGCGAATACTATTCGCCCATAAAAATTGTGGTTACAAGTTTTTATGTTAATTATCAGTATCTTCTTTATCCACGACATCATCGTTTTGGTTTGGTTTACTTTCCAAATTATGAATTATCGAGTTAATCTTTTCGTAATAATCAAGAGAATTATCGGGAATGAACACTAGCTCCGGAATTTTTCGCATTTTTATCCGTTGATTTATACGTTTTTTAAAGAAACCTGACGCTTTTTGTAAACATTCGGCGGCTTCGGCGGTTTTTTCACCGCCTGTAAGTGTGGAAATAAATATTCGGCAGTACGAAAGGTCGTTTGTTACCTCACAACGCGTTACCGATACTATTCCTCCCGATACCCGGCTGTCTTTTATATCTCTTAGAGCAGAAGATATTTCTCTTTTTACGTCTTCCGAAAGACGTTGTATATTATGGGTTGACAAGTCTTATCAAGTCCTTTCGGGAATAACGTTAACCGTTATTCTTTATAATATATAATATACTGCTTGATTATTAATTTTTATAGTAATTTCAATAGTCAAGCAGGGATTACGCTAGTGTTTTTACCGCTGTGGTAAAAACACTAGCGTCCGCCACTTCACGGTGATACTATTTTCTCCGGAAAATAGTATATATATTTTCAAGACGTAAAAATTAAGAGAAGATTTATATTAATCCCTGTATTCTTCTGTAATGAAAGCCTCGAAAATATCGCTTTCTTTTATATCTGTGAAATGTACAAGGCTGATTCCGCATTCGTAACCCTGTGCTACTTCTTTTACGTCATCTTTGAAACGTTTCAGGCTGTCTATTTTATCAACATTTACTACTATACCGTCTCTGACAACCCGAATTTCACAGTTACGCGCGACTTTTCCGCTCAATACATA
Source organism: Holotrichia oblita (assembly GCA_023690525.1). NCBI lineage: Eukaryota > Metazoa > Arthropoda > Insecta > Coleoptera > Scarabaeidae > Holotrichia > Holotrichia oblita. The sequence goes on along the minus strand of JALQSN010000378.1, from coordinate 1,439 downwards.
ACAGCCTGCTACTGCACCAACACCTGTGATTTTGAATACATTTCTTACTTCAATACGTGCCATTTCAACTTCACGGTACTTTGGAGCAAGTAATCCCTTCATGGCTGTTTCTATTTCTTCAATTGCGTCGTATATAATACGGTAAAGGCGAATTTCTACGCCGTCGCGTTTTGCGTTATCCGCAGCAGCGGGATTTGGGCGTACATTAAAACCGACTATAATCGCATTGGACGCACTTCCGAGCATAACATCGCTCTCGCTAACCGCACCTACACCGCCGTGGATAACTCTAACCCGTACTTCTTTATTGGAAAGTTTTTCAAGCGACTGCCTAACCGCTTCAACAGAACCTTGAACGTCTGCTTTAACTATTACCGGCAATTCCTTTACTGTACCGTCCTCAATATGAGCGAACAAGTTGTCAAGTGTAACTTTTTGGTAAAGGCTGAACTGTTCTTCCTTAGCTTCGTGTTTTCTCTTATCGACCAGTTCACGTGCCAGTTTTTCGTCATCTACAACCGCAAATGTGTCACCCGCACTCGGAACTTCTGCAAGACCCATTATTTCAACCGGAACACTGGGACCGGCTTCTTTAATTACTTTACCCATATCATCACGCATTACTCTAACGCGTCCTACTGAAGTACCCGCTATGATGATATCGCCTGTGTGGAGAGTTCCTTTTTGTACCAGTACAGAAGCTATAGGGCCGCGTCCTTTGTCAAGCTGAGCTTCAACGACTGTTCCTACCGCAAGACGGTCTGGGTTTGCTTTTAATTCAAGCATTTCTGCTGTAAGGTTTATCATTTCAAGAAGAGTATCTATGTTGGTTCCTTGTTTTGCGGAAACAGGTACACAAATTATGTCGCCGCCCCATTCTTCGCAAACAAGCTCATGTTCTGTAAGCTCTTGTTTTACGCGTTCAATGTTCGCGCCTTCTTTATCTATCTTATTGATAGCAACTATTATCGAAACCCCCGCCGCTTTTGCGTGGTTTATTGCTTCCACAGTTTGGGGTTTTATTCCGTCGTCAGCCGCAACAACCAATATAGCTATATCGGTAATACTTGCACCGCGTGCTCTCATAGAAGTAAACGCTTCGTGTCCGGGAGTATCAAGGAAAGTTATATCTTTTCCCCCCGCGCTAACACGATATGCACCTATGTGCTGGGTAATACCGCCCGCTTCACCCTGAACAACATTAGCATTCCTTATTCTGTCAAGAAGCGAAGTTTTTCCGTGGTCAACGTGACCCATTACAACAACAACCGGAGAACGCGGCAAAAGATTATCGTCTGTATCATCAATTTCTTCAAACAAACGTTCTTCTATAGTGAATATCTTTTCACGTTCTACTTTTGCACCCAGTTCTTCCGCAACTAAAGCAGCGGTGTCGAAATCTATGACTTGATTAATGGTACACATTTCACCTAAATTAA
>JALQSN010000377.1:0-48180 GCA_023690525.1 Holotrichia oblita | reverse complement strand
AAAGTAAATATTCATCCGGTTACCTTTCTCCTAATCATCGACTACAAATCGCCCTCATATGTCCTGTCTTCCAGCTCATAATTAATAATTGATACAACTGCCAGGCCCGCCGTTTCTGTCCTTAATATCCTTTTACCAAGAGTGATGCCAAAAATGTTGTTTTGGTTGAGCAATGCTATTTCTTTTTGTGAAAACCCGCCTTCTGGCCCGATATAAATACCTATGGAATCTCCTCGAAAGCTCTTCAGACAAGCTTTTAATGTACGGTCATTTTCCTTTTCATGGGCGGCAAAACATCCTGATAAAGCCTGTGCGATACCAATGCTTTCTTCCAAGCTGACAATCTCAAGAATTTCGGGTATAATCCCCCTTTGCGATTGTTTCGCAGCCGATTCTGAGATTTTACTCCATCGATGTGCCTTACTTGCTTTTTTATTCGAATCTGGCCTGGATACGGAAAATTCTGTCTGAACAGGAATGATGCGATGAACGCCTAGTTCCACACATTTTTGAATCACTAACTCCATCTTGTCCGATTTTGGTAAACCTTGAAACAGAGTTATTTTTATGCCCTTCTCCGATTGATTTTCTTTGACCTCTGCCACCCGGAGGATAATTTCATTCTTTCCTAATTGGTTTATCACACAAAAATAATCGGCAGCACCACCATCGCATACCACCACTTCATCATTATGCTTTAACCTAAGAACATTATTGATATGAAATGCGTCTTCACCCTGTATTAATATTTCAGATTGTTCGGGCGACACATCCTTTACAAAAAACCTATGCATAAACATTATCCTTTATAAACAGCCGTACATGAAGCCCATTCGTCCATAGACATGGTTTCACATATCTCAAAATTATTTTGAAGTATATACTCCTGCACTTCGTCAAGCCTGTCCTTTATAATTCCAGAGAATATAAAGAAACCGCCCTTTCTAAGCATCCGAGGTACGATCGGGCATAGACCGATAATCACATCAGCAACAATATTCGCCACAACTATATCGTATTCCCTTAGAGCATCTACCATACGTTGATCCTGTAATATGTTACCAATCTCTACGGTATATCGTTCCCGGTTGACATAGTTCAACTCCGCGTTTTCATAGGCAATATTGTATGCTGACGAGTCAATATCGCAAGCATATGCGCGTTCTGCGCCAAGCATCAGCGCCAAAACGGATAATATCCCACTGCCGCATCCCAAATCCGCCACCTTAAAGCCTCTTTGCAAATACTTTTCTATAGCGGCCATACACATTTTAGTACTTTGATGCAGGCCCGTGCCAAAAACATGGCCGGGGTTAATATTCAGTATTTTCTCGCCTTCTTTTGCCTCATACGGCTCCCATGTTGGCTTGACTATTATACTGCTGCCAACCTTGAAGGGCTTATAATACTTCTTCCAGTTGTCCAGCCACTTTTCATCGTCTACATTTTCGAACGTTATTTCCAGCTTTCCAAAATCTATCCCATAATCATTGTTGATCTGTTCTCTCTCAGAAACCAGCTGTGACAGACCCTGTTTGATTTTGTTGAGCATATCTTTGCCATACTCATCGTCGGGCACATAGAACCTTACAACAGTATCTTCCTGTATGCCATTGTCAAGGCTGTCTGTCAAATCTTCGTCAACATAATCCCAGTATGTAGGATTATGCTGAATAAATCTTTTGATTTCGTCGGCATCTTCTGTTTGAATGCCAGTAATTCCACACTCCATCAAAACGGCAGAAACAGCCTCAACTCCGTCAAATGTCGTTTTAATCACCGATTCTATCCATTTCATATATGTTCCCTCCTCCAAACGTTTCCTTTTCTCATCCATTCATTTTATAGACGCGATCCATATATAAAATAATTATTCCGATTTATCCAGAAAAACAGTACATAAATACCCGACGACCACAAAAATCGCTACCAACAAAACACTCATAGCGATACCAGTAAACCCCTTGCTAACTCCAACAAGAAAATCCGCATAAACGCCATCTTTGGCAAGCGTAATAACTGCGCCCGTCACCAATCCGAGCACACCATAGTACACCTCTGATTCAAACCTTTTTAACAAGTAACCTAAGGCTTTGGCAATCAAAACAAAACCAATCACAGCACCCAATAGGAACGGAATTACGATTAACACACTGGAAAAAGCATTAGCAGCAGAAACCATATCCCCCTGGAATATGTATTTGAGCATATCGACGCATTGTCCTACAGCATTATATACGGTGCCGTACTGATTAATCAACATCAGCATAATACTACCGCTAACCCCAGGAATTGCCATAAGAGAACAGGAAAAAATGCCTGCAAATAAAATTACAAAAAAGTCCGCAATACCATTAAGCCTCGTCATTGCCACATAAGTCTCCGCATTCCCGCCCGACAGAGAGGAGGCAAGATAAGAAATAAATAATATGGTCAGCAGGCCCAAAAGGCTGATGAAAAGTTTAGCAGGCTGAAATGCCTTTTGTCGTATCTTTTTTGAAACAAGAGGAATACTGCCAAGTACTAAGCCGATAAAAAATGAATAGGATTGAAATATATACTCTTCACAAACCCATAAAACGAGCTTTGTTGAGCTTAAAATACCAAAGGCAACCCCTATGAGCACAGGTGCTAGGAATAGCACGGATCGTTTAATATCCTTTGTAAAATGATTTACGCTATCCAAAATTTTATCATATAAACCGACCACTACAGCAAACATGCTACCACTCAACCCTGGAACCACCAAGGCAATACCTATAAAAAAACCTTTGATACAGTTAATAATACCCATATTTTTCCTCCATCAATTGAAAATTATATATAACCGTTCGGATTAGCAATTAAAATCAAAACCTTGGGGCGCTGTTCCAAACCCCGCAAGGAACTCGTCCCTTAACCCAACTTTTTGGCAGAGGATATAAACTAGAAACTTGAAAAAAATGGATGGTATCAGGTCAGGTACAAGAGCAAAAAATAATAAAATTCCTGCAAAAAGACGGATCAGGGGATTTGATCCCGCACAGCCGTACTATTCATTCATCTCATAAAAAGAAATAAACGCTTTTATGGTGTAAATATTATCAGCGATATCTCCTGTCTCTCTGGCAGAGTGCATAGATAATATAGCCGACCCCATATCCACGACCCTGATCCCTAAGCGTGCGGAAGTAATAGGACCGATCGTAGACCCCCCGATCGTATCCGAACGATTCGCAAATACCTGATAAGGCACCTGCGCCTGGTCACACGCTCTCCTGAATGCCGCTGATGTAATGGCGTTGGTAGCATATCTCTGATTAGCCGAATACTTAATCACAGGCCCTTGGCCTAAAATCGGTCTGTTGATTGGGTCAGCTTTAGTTGCCAGGTTTGGATGAACGGCATGAGCAAGATCGGCAGAAATACAAATTGAACGATTAATAGAAATCAAAAACTGCTCGCGGTTCTTGCCAAAACACAGGCATATTCTTTCGAGTACATTCGCCAGCAGGTCAGATGCCGCCCCTTCAGAGGTAACGCTTCCGACTTCTTCAGCATCAAAACAACAAAATACCTGCGTTGCATCACTTTCACCTGCCGCAATCAAAGCTTCAACCCCGGCATATACCATCCATAGATCATCCAAGCGGGCGCAGGAGATCAAATTGCGCTCTATCCCAACAAGCTCACCCTTTTCATAAGGATACAGCAGCAGATCAAAATCTATAATATCATCACGGTTCATTTTTTCTTCTGCACAAATAAAAGAAATCAGTTTATCATTGTTTTCCAACTCGTTATTAACATAGCCCGCCAAAGGAAGCATATCAATCTGTTTATTATATTTGTAACCGTCGTTTGCCTCTCTGTTCATATGAATTGCCAGATTAGGTATAAGAAATAATGGTTTATTAATATCTATTAATTTTTCGTATATAGAGGCGCTTTTTTCATCTTTCAAAACAATGCGCCCAGAAATAGCTAACGGCCTGTCAAGCCAGGTACTAAGAATAGGCCCGCCATAGCATTCCGTATTTAATTTGCAATAGCCGCCAGATTCCATCATATGCTTAGGCTTGATTTTAAAGCAGGGGGAATCTCCATGTGCGCCGATTATCCTAAATCCGTTTTCCTGAATATCACCATCACCTGTGCGAAAGGCGATAATTGCAGCATTATTCTTGATAGTAAAATACCCTTTATTTTTATTTATTTCCCATTCTGCATTTTCTGAAAGCTCAATAAACCCCTTAGATAGCAACTTCTCTTTTATGTTTTTTACAGCATAAAAACTGTTAGGGGTACGATTGATAAAATCCAACAATTTCTCTGCTTCTTCTATTTGATTAATATAATCATTCATAGGCGTATTACTTCTCCATTCCAAAACTACAGCTTGGCTAAACTCCCACCATACTAATTTATCTCAAACATCATAATTATATCACAATTTTATTCAATATCAAGCATTATAGCAATTTCGAATTTCATTCATAAATTGTAATATATTTAGGCTGATTAATGAACTCTTGTGATGCGTACTTTTTTTATCATAATGACGTCAAGACGTTGCAAAATTAATTAAAACAATTTATTATATATATTGATAGCAAGTGATGATCAAAAGAAGATTGTCATATCCAATAGACTTCTTACAAAATCTTGTAAGCGTTTGGGATTTCAACGGAATACGAGTCACGAACGCTTCACCGTGACATAAGGATGTGCGCTAAAATTAGTCCAAATCCAAAATTGCTATAGGGGCAGAATTGCCAAACGTTCGAAAAGGTTCCACCCTTGCAAACGCTATTGCAAGAGTCTAACACAAAAGCATTACGAGATAAAATCTAAACAAGGGAGTAAAAAAGATGAAAAAATCAAAAGTATATTTTACAAATCTAAGGGCTACTTACGATAACAACCTGCTGCAAAAATTAGAAACCTTGATCACTCAAGCCGGCATTGATACTATTGATTTTAAAGACAAATTTACGGCAATCAAAATTCACTTTGGCGAGCCGGGAAATTTAGCTTATCTTAGGCCAAACTATTCCAAAGTAATCGTAGACCATATTAAAGCGAAAGGCGGCAAGGCATTTTTGACCGACTGCAACACATTATATGTGGGCGGCAGAAAAAACGCTCTCGACCACATGGATTCTGCATATACAAATGGATACAATCCATTCTGTACAGGTTGTCATGTGATAATTGGCGACGGACTCAAAGGCACCGATGATGTTTTTGTGCCCATCAAGGGCGGTGAATACGTCAAGGAAGCAAAAATTGGACGAGCTATCATGGACGCCGACATTATCATCTCTTTAAACCATTTTAAGGGGCATGAGGGAACTGGATTCGGCGGGGCAATAAAAAATATCGGTATGGGGTGCGGTTCTCGTGCAGGTAAAATGGAAATGCATAACAGTGGCAAACCCTTTGTTCAATCGGCTAAATGTGTGCGGTGTGGCGCATGTGTAAAGCAATGTGCGCATAATGCAATCAGCTTTGACAACGACAACAAAACTGCTGAAATCAATCATGACAAATGCGTAGGTTGTGGACGTTGTATAGGAGCTTGCTCCTTTAATGCAATCCAAGGTAAATGGGACGAATCCAATGATGTTCTAAATAAAAAAATAGCCGAATATAGCTTGGCTGTTTTACAGGGCAGACCTCATTTCCATATCAACCTTGTTGTGGACGTATCCCCCAATTGCGACTGTCACAGTGAAAACGACTTGCCTATTATACCAGACATTGGTATGTTTGCATCATTTGATCCGATTGCTCTTGACCTTGCGTGTGCGGATATGTCAAACAAGCAGCCCATCATTTCAGGCAGCCATCTTGATCATATGACACATACGCACAATGACCACTTCACCGATTCCCACCCAGAAACAAACTGGAAGATATGTATTGAACATTCTGTCAAGCTTGGCTTAGGAAATAGTGAATATGAGCTAATAGAAGTTTAATATATCCAATCCAGTCGTATCGATCCTTTTCAAATTTGTTTGTATTAAACCTGTTAAAAAAGGAGTATGAGAGTGGTAACCACCCGATCATACTCCTAATACAATACAGCGCAAGAAATACCGAAGAATCACTGTCGCTTTTTGTTTGATTGCTCCTTTTCAAATTGAGGTTAGTAGAAAACCATTATTTTTTAAATTTATCAAAAAAACCTTTCTTCTGTTCCTTGGTTTCCTCACCCATTTCCTGAGCAAAAAGCCGCAAAACTTCTTTTTGTTTGTCTGTCAACTGTGTGGGCACTTCTACAGTTAACGTTGCAACCAGATCTCCTAGTACTTTGTTGTTTCTCACATTAGGAACACCTTTACTCTTTAGGGTTACATTTGTTCCTGTCTGTGTACCAGCCTTGACATTATATTTTTCTTCTCCATAAGGCGTAGGTATGACGATCTCATCGCCCAATGCTGCCTGAGTAAAGGAGATCGGAACCTTAACATATAACGTCATCCCCTGCCTTGTGTAAAACTTATGGGGCAAAACATGGACAAGAATTAATAAATCTCCCGTTGGACCGCCCTTTTCTCCGGATTCGCCTTTGCCAACGATTCTTACAGTCTGGTTTGTATCTATACCTTTTGGAACTGCTACTTCTATCGTCTTTCTCTTTCTGATCCTGCCGGCACCCGAACATGAGGTACAAGGGTCTTTGATGATCTTTCCCTCTCCGCGACAAATGCTGCATGTTCTGACGCTTGTCATTGTTCCAAACATGGTCTGCTGTTGGAAACGTTCCTGCCCAGAGCCCCCGCAATGCTTACAGCTTTCGGCTGTTGTGCCCGGCTTCGCGCCCGATCCTTTACAGGTTTCGCAAGTATCGTGCATTTCCAGAGTAATTTCTTTATTTACGCCAAAAATAGCGTCCTCAAAGGAAACCTGGACATTAACCTGCACATCCGCTCCACGCTTTGGGCCCTGCCTACGCCTGCTTCCACCACCAAAGATATCGCCAAACCCGCCGCTATCGCCAAAGAATGATTCGAAAATATCTTCCATATTGACGCCGCCGCCATAGAACCCACCTCCGCCGCCTGAAGCGCCGTCAAAAGCAGCGTGGCCAAATTGGTCATATGTAGCCCTTTTTTGTTTATCTGAAAGCACCTCATAGGCCTCATTAATCTCTTTAAATTTCTCTTCTGCTTGCTTGTCGCCAGGGTTGACGTCAGGATGATATTTTTTAGCCATATTCCGATAGGCCTTTTTCAATTCATCCTCCGAAGCACCTTTATTAGCGCCAAGAACCTCATAATAATCTTTTTTATCCGCCATTCATTTTCACCAACCTACTCAAACAATTTTATGCAGAGAAACACTGCTTTGCTGCCATACGCCCTTTACTGTAACAAAAAGAATGGGCCGCATATACAGCAAATTAACTTTAATGTGAATCAATATATAACGGAAACTGATGTGATTCTACTGTATTCCGAATAAATATTGGTTCTTTTTAAAGTTAATCTACAATACATTATACAGCCCTATGACCCACAACAAACATGTATTACATATCTTACAATACTATACATTTGCAGGGGCGAAACCTTTCGACTCTTTGACAATTCCGCGCCTAGAACAATTTCGAATTTCATACGGACTAACTCCGTTGAAATTCTGAAATTGCTCTATACGCTTATAAGGTTTTGCAAGAAACCTATGATATTAAACCTCTTTATAGTCTCCATCAACTACATCATCAGGGTTTTCTGCAGTGTCCTGCTGGCTCTGCTGTTCTGCCGCAGCCTTTTGATAAAGATTAGCTGAAAATTCCTGAACTACAGTATTCAATTTTTCGATAGCTTCATTCAGCGCTGTAGCATCTGCCTCAGTCATCGTATCAAGCTTGATTCCGTCGTTTAATGTTCTGAGTTCATTCAAAGGCGCTTCGATTTTCGCTTTATCCTCCTCAGACATTTTATCAGCCATTTCCTGTATCATCTTATCTGTCTGGAAGACAATGGAATCTGCATTATTTTTTGCATCGATCATTTCTTTTTTCTTTTTGTCAGCTTCGGCATGTTGTTCAGCTTCTTTTACCGCTTTATCCACTTCATCCTCAGACAGCTTTGTACTTGCTGTAATGGTGATCTTTTGTTCTTTGCCTGTCCCCAGGTCCTTAGCGGATACATGAACAATACCATCTGCGTCGATGTCAAACATAACCTCAATCTGTGGTACGCCACGTCTTGCAGGAGCGATACCCTCCAGCCTAAACCGACCTAGTGTTTTATTGTCTCTGGCAAATTCTCTCTCGCCTTGCAGAACATGAATATCAACTGCTGTTTGGTTATCTTCGGCTGTAGAGAAGACTTGCTTTTTATTTGCAGGAATTGTTGTATTTCTCTCAATCAGCTTTGTAGATACTCCGCCCAAGGTTTCAATACCCAGAGAAAGCGGCGTTACATCCAGCAGCAATACATTTCCCGCGCCGGCTTCGCCAGCTAGTTTACCAGCCTGGATTGATGCGCCCAAAGCAACACACTCATCCGGGTTAATCCCTTTAAATGGCTCTTTTCCCGTAAATTTCTTAACGGCTTCCTGTACTGCCGGCACACGGGTAGAACCGCCGACCAAAAGCACCTTCCCTAGATCGGAAGCGCTGAGCTTTGCTGCTTGCAAGGCATTCTGCACAGGTTCTAATGTCTTTTGAACCAAATCGGCAGTAATCTCGTCAAATTTTGCTCGCGTCAAGGTTATATCCAAATGTTTAGGTCCATCATTTGTCAATGTGATAAAAGGCAAGTTAATATTTGTGCTAGTTGCGCTGGAAAGCTCTTTTTTTGCTTTTTCCGAAGCTTCCTTCAAGCGTTGAACTGCCATTTTATCCTTACTCAAATCCATATTTTCAAGTTTCTTAAATTCTTGAATCAAATATTCCATGATTCTGTCGTCAAAATCATCTCCGCCCAGGTCATTAATACCACTGGTAGATAAAACTTCAATAACACCGTCTCCGATGTCGATTACAGAAACGTCAAATGTGCCCCCGCCTAGGTCATATATCAGTATTTTCTGTTCCTTTTCATTTTCCAAACCATACGCTAGTGCGGCCGCAGTCGGCTCATTAATAATCCGCTTTACCTCAAGACCGGCAATTTTGCCTGCATCTTTGGTAGCCTGACGCTGGTTATCGTCAAAATATGCCGGAACCGTAATAACCGCTTCCGTAATTTTTTCACCCAGATAGCTTTCCGCGTCAGCTTTCAACTTCTGAAGAATCATTGCGGAAATCTCCTGTGGCATATACTCTTTTTCAGATGTCTTTACTACTTCGGGCCTGCCGTTAGCACTTCTACCCATCTTTCTCTTTACAGAGCTGATTGTGTTTTCTGGGTTGGTGATCGCCTGACGTTTTGCAGTATCACCTACCAGGCGTTCTCCTGTCTTTGTAAACGCTACAACAGACGGAGTTGTTCTCATGCCTTCACTGTTTGCTATAACAACCGGCTGTCCGCCTTCCATAACTGCTACGCAAGAATTTGTTGTTCCTAAGTCAATACCTATAATTTTAGCCATTATTATTTCCTCCTGATTTATTTATTTTAGTTCGCAACCTTAACCATACTGTGTCTTAAAACTTTGTCTTTATATTTATAACCTTTTCTCATTTCTTCTATTACTTCATTTTCCCCAAAAGCTTCGTCTACAACATGCAGCACTGCATTATGAACATTAGGGTCAAATGCCGCTCCCAAAGCCGAGATTTCTTCTACGCCCAAATCCAGCATTACGGACGTAAACTGACGAAGAATCATTTCAACGCCTTTGTAGAAATTATCTTCTTTGTTCATAGCTGCATTCAGCGCAAGTTCAAAGTTATCCAGGATAGGTACCAGTTTTTCGACTGTATCCTTAACTCCCTCGTCGTACATACCTGCCTTTTCCTTCGTGGTGCGCTTACGGTAATTATCAAACTCAGCCATATTCCTTCTCAGCTTATCCAGATATTCGACACAAAGCTTTTTAGATTCTTCCAATTCTCCTGCAAGCTTTTCATAATCCGCCCGCGGCTCCGCGTCCTCTTCTAAGATATTCAAGTCTGTTTCCGCGTCATTGTCAAGGGCTTTTTTAAACTCCATCACCTTATCTGTAAAATTCTTGTGTGCATTTTTGTCTTTGTCCTTAGGTTTAGCGTTCATATTGACTAAACGCTCCTTTCTTCGCTACTATATGATAACTTTTTTAGATCACTGTTTGCGTTTCGCGTCTAAGCAGGCTATCAAATATGCTTTATTCCACAAACGCAATATTCTAAAAAGGTCTGATGATATGCTGCTTTACAGCAGATCTTTTATAACGTTGTTAATGTTGGTTACTATACTGTTAAGCACGGCCACCACTTGCGGATAATCCATCCGGGTAGGGCCTATAATGCCGATACCGCCATAATTATGTTCCCCAACCGAATAATTTGCTTTGATAATGCTGCAATCCTGCATATTTTTGATCGTGTTTTCTTCTCCAATAACAATCTGAACCTTTTCGCCGCCGCCATTACCAAGCAAGGTTATTAGAATATCTTTTTCTTCCAATGTATGAAAAATAGCTCTTGCCTTATCAAGATCACTAAATTCCGGAAACGCCAGAATATTTTTTGCGCCACTGGTGTATACCTGTACATCGTTTTCTACATATATAAAGTTCAAAATACACTCCGCAATGCCAACTGCCAGATATCCATATTCTCCAAGATCGTCTTGCAGTTCTTGAACGAATTCCTTATTGATTGCTGTAATATCCACATTAACAAGTTTCTTATTCAGTATTACGGAGATCTTTGCCAGTATCACCATATCCGGCACATTATTCATTTTCAAAGTTTGGTTGCCAACGGATTTTGCAGAAGTTACAATCACTAGCAGAACATTATTTTCATCCAAAGGAACCAATTGTAAATGCTTTATCCTAATTTGATCCTCTTTGGGCGCAGAAATAATCGTTGTATAGTTTGTAAGCATAGAAATTACTTTAGCAGTTTCCTTCATCAAATAATCAATATGGTTGATATTACTGATTACTAAATTCTGCAAAAACCTTGCTTCTTCATCAGTTAATTCCCTTTTGTGCATCATTGTATCAACATACAGCCTATATCCTTTATCCGATGGTACCCTACCCGCAGACGCATGAGGCTGTATAATAAAGCCCATCTCTTCCAGATCGCTCATTTCATTCCTAATTGTGGCAGAGCTTATACCCAAATCATATTTCTTGGCAATCGTCCGCGAACCAATCGGCTCTGCAGTAGCAATATAATCATTGATGATTGCCTCTAATATTTTAATTTTCCTTTCGTTCAAATACATTACTATCACATCCTGTTTTACTATGGCTTACTATCGGATGAAGGAAACCAAGCCTCGGATATTTCATTTACTGCTTTGTTAGCACTCGACTGTCATGAGTGCTAACATATGATAATAACATATCACTTAACAAAATATTTGTCAAGAGTTTTTTCTAATTCGCCTTCATATTATTAGCACTCCATCTTAATGAGTGCTAATAAGGAAACTATAGCATTTATTGTCATATTTGTCAAGGATTTCTTTCGGATTGTTCTTTTCTTGCGGCACTGCTCAATTTTTGCGCCGAGCTGCTTTAACTATGCCAAAAGCCTTATTCAAATTAAGAAGCTATTTGGCTGGAGTCTATGGAATCTCCTGTTAACCGTATTTTTGGAGGAAATATTCTTTATCGTCCAAATAATAAATTTTTCGCTGAAAATAAAAATGAACTGTTGAAATTCAATATACATTAAATCTTCCACAGTCCTATTATTATTTTATTTCATGCCGAATCTGTTGTTCAGAAAAATACATCATAAAACTCTGTAATCCAATCCGAATCAACAGATTCAGTTATATATATTTTAGCTTAGGAATGACGAAATAATTAAAGAACAAACTTTTCGCCACAAACGCGCAACACTTTAAGTGTGCTTAGAAAAGGCGGCATCTTTTTTCGTTCTTCCTTACTGAGCCGCTGAAGCATCCTGCTTGATATTTTTCATCGTTAGATTTAGTCTGCCCTGATCGTCGATTTCGACCAGCTTTACATTAACTATATCTCCAGCATTTACAATATCCTCGACTTTTGCAACCCGTTCATTAGCCAATTTCGAGATATGAACAAGCCCTTCTTTCTCAGGCGCAATCTCGACAAACGCGCCGAACGCCATCAGTCTTGTGACTTTTCCTCTGTAAATTTTGCCAATTTCAGGATCTTTTGCAATTGCGTTAATCATATCTACTGCTTTTTGTATACTCTCCGAATCGTTGGCACAAATAAAGATTCTGCCATCATCCTCTGTATCAATTTTAGAAACGCCTGACTCATCAATAATACGGTTAATAACCTTGCCCCTAGAGCCAATAACCTCAGACATCTTCTCGGGATCAATAGAAATAAAGGCGATTTTGGGCGCGTATTTAGATAATTCCGAACGGGATTGTGGAAGTGCTTTCAACATTATCTCATCCAGAATATAGTTTCTGGCTTGATGTGTTTGTTTGATCGCCTTCATAATAATTTCTGGCGTCAATCCTTCTATTTTAATATCCATTTGGATTGCTGTAATCCCTTTGTGTGTACCGCCTACTTTAAAATCCATATCGCCAAAGAAATCTTCAAGCCCTTGAATATCCGTAAGCAAGACATAATCATCATCGTTTTCTCCTGTGACAAGCCCAACAGATATGCCCGCTACAGGTGCCTTGATCGGTACACCGGCCGCCATTAGAGAAAGCGTCGAACCGCAGATACTAGCTTGTGATGTCGAGCCGTTTGAGCTTAACACCTCAGAAACCAGCCTGATAGCATAAGGAAACTCTTCTTCGCTTGGCAATACAGGCAATAAAGCACGCTCTGCTAATGCGCCATGACCAATTTCTCTACGCCCAGGACCTCTGGATGGCTTCGTTTCACCGACCGAATAGCTGGGAAAATTGTAGTGGTGCATATATCTCTTTGTTTCTTCCAAAATGTCCAAACCATCCAGACGCTGAACCTCACCCATAGAACCTAATGTCGTTACCGTCAAAACCTGCGTTTGACCTCTGGTGAAGATGGCGGATCCGTGTGTTCTTGGCAAAATATCAACTTCAGCCGCTAACTTTCTGATTTCATCCAGCTTTCTTCCATCGGGACGTTTATGATCTTTCAAAATCATGCGCCTAACAGTTTCTTTTTCGTAATTATAAATCGCTTCACCAATCAAGTTACCATATTCTACCTGGTCGTCGCCTTCAAAGTCAGGCATCATACTTGCCATTACTTCATCGGTAATGACGCTCATCTGAGCATCTCTTTCCTGTTTCATATCAGTAAAAACAGCTTCTTCCATTCGTTGATCGGAAATAATAGCCTTCAATTTTTCGTTGATGCTGTCTGGGATTAAATGTTCCTCAAAGGAATGCTTTTCTTTGCCTTCCTTCTCTACGATTTGCTCAATAAACTCAACCACCTTAATATTTTGTTCATGGGCATACATAATTGCGTCAAACATTTTTTCGTCTGATATCTCGTCTGCTCCCGCTTCGATCATCATAACTTTTTTCTTTGTAGAAGCTACTGTAAGATTAAGTGCGCTTTTTTCTCTTTGAGCCGCATTAGGATTTACGATAAACTCATCGTCCACCAAGCCGATATTGACTGCGCTGGTAGGCCCTTTGAAAGGAATGTCAGAAATAGACAGCGCAATAGACGAACCAATCATTGCGGCTATTTCTGGGCTGCAGTCCTGGTCAACCGATAGCACTGTAGCAACAACGGAAACATCATTCCGGTAATTTTTAGGAAAAAGTGGACGGATCGGTCTGTCGATCAGTCTGGAAGTCAGAATTGCCTTTTCTGTAGGACGACCTTCTCTCTTGATAAATCCACCGGGGATTTTTCCTACGGAATAGAGTTTTTCTTCATAGTCAATGCTTAAGGGGAAAAAATCGATGCCCTGCCTGGGCTTATCGGAAGCAGTTACTGCAACCAACACAACCGTCTCTCCGTACCTTATTATTGCCGCGCCGTTTGCGAGTTCGGCTACCCTGCCGATCTCTGCCGAAAACGGACGTCCGGCAAGCTCCATAGTGTAAGTTCTGTACATAAGTATCTCCTTAGTATATAATTGTATTTTTATATATCATTCCATGATTTTTAAATATATATTTACATGGGCGGAGTATTTTTACATTTTGACAAAATTTAAGTTCACTTCCGTCAAAATGCAACACTCCGCCCTCTGCAAACGAACAGCAATAGTGCCGTCCATACTAATCCTAATCAAAAATATAACCACCTGTTGGTCAAAGCACTTCATTCCTTCTGGCGTTCAGCTTTCTTCTGTTGATTATGTTTTCTGGAATTAGTTAAACTCTTAGAGATGATGAAAAAATAAGATGCAAAACCGCTGTTTGCTCTTTTAATCATTTCATCATTCCTTACTTTCTCAAGCCCAACTCAGCGATTAGATCACGATATCTAACAATATCAATTTTCTTGATATAGTTAAGCAGACCTTTTCTTTGACCAACCATTTTCAGCAGACCTCTTCTAGAATGGTGGTCTTTTTTGTGGATTTTCAGATGTTCCGTAAGATAATTAATTCTTTCGGTCAAAAGAGCGACCTGAACCTCGGGCGAACCCGTATCTTTTTCGTTTCTTCCAAATTTTGTTATTATGGCTTGTTTGTCAAATGACATTTGATTTCCTCCTTACGGCGCGGGGCAAAAGAATGCCACTATGCGCTGTGATATTTTTACACCCCTGATGTTAAGATATGGCCGGAGATACCAACGCAGACAGCCGCCTACTGAGAAATCTTTATTCTCTATCTGAACATCGGATTTGCAGTATGATTTTATCACATCTATTTTTAATATACAACAATTATTTTGAAATAAAAGGATTCTCTTTTATGATATACCGCCATAAATAATCTTTGGCTTCTCCTGCATAGTCAATATTTTTTCTGGGGGTAGCGACGAATTCAAAATTGTTCGCTGCGCTTGGCTCTAAAAATAACTGCTCTCCACACAAATCATACCCAAATTGTTCCCGCGTGATACCCATAGCCATACATAATTTACCGGGACCGCTACATAAATTTTTTACTTTTTCTGTCCTCCGCCGGTTTTTCATGATCTCGATTCCCCCAACCGGCTCAAGTGCCCTGATTAACACACAATGCGGAATACCCTGTCGGTTTGCGACAATATTAAAGCAGTTATACATGCCATAGATTAGATATATATACGTATATCCGCCTTCTCCATATTGAATATTGGTCCTCGAGCTTGTCTTGTAGGAATGCGCTGCCGCGTCATCCTTTCCCATATACGCCTCGGTTTCTACGATGATTCCTTTTGTTATGCCCTCTTTTGTGGCATGAACAAGCGTTTTTCCCAGTAATTTTTGAGCAAGCTCAACAGCGTCGCATAAATAAAAATCCCGTTCCAGCTTCATATGCATCATTCTTTTCTTAACCGTATGTATTTAACTGCGTTCCTGCGGTTTTCTTCATCCATCGCGGCATAATGTTTCTTTGTGGTATTCACATCCGCATGGCCTAGTACATCCGCCACCAGATAAATATCTCCGCTTTCTTTATAGAGATTGGTGCCAAACGTACTGCGCAGCTTGTGTGGAGATATTTTTTTCAGTCCCGTAACTGAACGGGAATATTTTTTAACAAGGTTTTGAATCGACCTGTCGGTAATCCTTTTTTTGTGCTGGGATATAAACAAAGCATGTTCATGCCCTTCCTTGATAACCAACTTTTCGCGTTCCAAAAGATAATCGTCCAATGCCTCCCGAACCTCTTCCCCAAAATATAAGACCACTTCGTCCCCACCCTTTCGGGTAACCTTTACTCCATTTATATTAAAATCAATATGCTCAATATTGATCCCTACACATTCGGAAACGCGCATTCCGGTTCCCAGCAAGAGCGTACAAATTGCCAAATCTCTTTTTTTTGTATATTCATGAATCAGCTTCTGTCGTTTTGTCAGATGTGCTCCAAATTCAACTTCATCCAACAACCTTGCAACTTCGTCTACCTCAAGCCTGACAATCGCCTTTTCGTGTATTTTTGGCAGATCGACCAGTTCAGCGGGGTTGGAGCCGATTTTTCTCTTTTTATAAAAATAAGAGAACACAGTTCGGACAGCCGCAAGCTTGCGGTTTTTACCATGTTCCTCATTTTGATATTCTTTAATTTTGCCATCAATCTCTTTTACATAATAAGACAGATATTCGCTGAATTCTTCAATATCCTCCGGTGTAACCTGCTTTAGATCTTCGATTGTCAAATCGGTAATTTTTTTTCCTGAAAATGTAGCAATTCTTTCAACTAGAAAATAAAAAAATATATTCAAGTCATATGCATATCCTATCCTCGTCCGTGAAGAAGTTGTTTCTGTAATTCCTCGGAAAAACTCAGTCATAAACGGAGGCAATATCTGCTGATATGCCCTGAGCTTGAGTAAATTTTTTTTCTTTATTTCATCGTGATAATCTTTAGACATATGTCAAACCCTCTTCCAGCCTTTAATATCTGAACGCTTAATCGCTCCAAATATTTTCTCGTCAAAGCTATCATACCGCTCACTGTATTCTTTAATAAACTCCTTGGCTTCCTGCCGCTTGGTCAAGCCATCCACCCTACACTGGCTTTTGACCACAGGAAGGCGATTCTCCTGAGCGAAAGAGATAATCTCCTTTTCGGGTACATAGAGCAAAGGCCGGATCAACTGCAAATCTTTTCTGTCTAAATAAGAAACCGGACTGAAGCAATTGATCCGCGCCTCATAAAACAGGGATAATATCAGCGTTTCAATTGCGTCATCCTTATTATGGCCATAAGCAATCTTATTGCAGCCCAGCCTTTTTGCCTCATCATTCAAAGCCCCTTTGCGCATTTTAGCACACAAGGAACAGGGGTTTTTTTCTTTACGAATATCAAATATAATCTTTCCAATATCTGTATTTAAAATTGTATAATTAACCTCCAGTTCCTTACATAGCTTATGTACATCGGCAAAAGTGACTCCCGATTTCTCCGTTTCCTCCAGACCTAAAGAAACAGTGATAGCCTCCAGTTCATATCGAGTAGGATAAAATTTTTGCAGCGCTTTCAATGCTATCAGCAGAGAAAGACTATCTTTACCACCGGATATGCCAACCGCAATCCGATCTCCATCTTTAAGCATATCATAATCATCACATGCCTTGCGTACATAACTCAATAGCTGTTGTAATCTCATTCTGTCTTTTCCTTTCTTAAGTTAGAGCAACCCGTGGTAGGCGAACAAAACAATAGAAATGCCTATAGGACGTGTTGATAAAACCGGTTATGATCTAATCAATACGCCCTGCCCTTATGGGAGCAGTTAAACAGCCCCTCCCTTTATGAGTTCAATATTTACTTTTTTGAATCAAACGATACTAAAGAATCTCCTCAGTTCGTTGATAGCTTGCTGCTCATCCTCTCCGTCAGCCACGATTGTAACAGATTGCCCGTCCAATATGCCCAGCGAAATCATGCCCATTATACTTTTTGCATTTACAGTCTTCTCATCTACTTTGACCAGAATCTGACTGGCAAATTTAGACGCGGATTGAACGAATAATGCTGCCGGTCTTGCTTCCAGACTGGTCTCAACCTTTACGGTATTTTCTATCATAGCGATACCTCCATTTGTTTGTTCCGTATGCTGTTATCCATATACTACTTATAAAACACCATTTCTGATGTTATCTGCAATTTCACTTATTTTACGCAGTCTGTGATTTACACCTGATTTACTAATCGGCCTTGACAGGCTTCCCCCCAGATCCTTCAAGCTGCTGATTTCGCCCGAAAGCCTAATCCTGGCAATCTCTTCCAGATGAGGCGGAAGATACGACAACCCCTTTGTTTGTTCTATCAGCTCAATATCCTCTAGCTGCTTGACTGCTGCTGCAACTGTTTTATTGATATTGGCAGTCTCACAATTTACTTTTCTGTTCACATTATTCCTTATATCCTTTGTTACTCTCATATTTTCCATCTCCAAAAGAGAAATATGAGCCCCCATAATGTTTAAGATGTCAACAACCTGTTCTCCCTCTTTCAAATAAACCACAAAATGACCTTTGCGCGGAACAATCTTCGAACTTAAGCCAAAATAATTGATTAGCTGAGACAGATCCATAGCATGTGACCGGTGAAAACAAACAAACTCAAGGTGGTAATATTTTTCCGGCGTACTGACAGAACCGGCGCATAAGAATGCACAACGAATATATGCTCTTCTACAGCAATCACTTTTAATTACCAGATTACTGATCGAATTACGGATTTCGCCGTTTGCATCCATAATCCCACTCGACATCAGAATTTTGCTTACCGTCTGATCTTCAACTGTCAGCGAATAGACATGGCCGGAGTGTTCCATGATATTATTATAACCGTTTTGTAAGGAATAATTAAAATCTTTTGTAATATAATAGATAAACCTGTCAAAAACCGCCTTATTTTCTGTCTGTAATGTAATACTGTATCCCTGCTCTTTTTTATTAATCATACCGCAAAAATGAATAATTGATGATAGTTCCGCAATCCTACAGTGCCTATCCAAACCGTCAATTCTGGACAATTCTGCCTTAACCTCCGAGGAAAACGACACTCAATCACCCCTTTTACCGTATTGATTTCATATTCATTCCTTGCAAGTGTAAACCCTATCTATTCTGCATAATATCCCTGTGTTTAATTATAACGCTTTGTCCGTCGACAAGCAATGCGGCATACAATTCGTTAGCCAGGGTAACGCTCCGGTGCTTGCCCCCTGTACAGCCAATGCTAATCACCAGCTGATTTTTGCCCTCGTACACAAAATTGGGGATTAAAAATCGCACCATATCCTTGAGCTTTGTCAAAAATTCCTTACTCAGATATTGATCCATAACAAAGTCATGCACGGGGGGATCATTTCCTGTCAGTTCCTTCAGTTCTTTGATATAAAATGGATTTGGCAAAAACCGTACATCAAAAACCATATCCGAATCCATAGGGATGCCATATTTAAAACCAAAAGACAATACTGTTATCATCAAGGAATTAAACTGCTTATCTTCGATAAATATGCTGCTGATCATCTCTCTAAGCTGGCTTGTCCGAATATGACTGGTATCAATGATATGTGAAGCCTTCTCCTTGATATCCTGGAGGATGTCCCGCTCCTTTGTTATGCCGGTGATTAGCCGGTCGCTTTTCGCAAGGGGATGACTACGCCTTGTTTCCTTATACCGATTCAACAGTACCTCATCGGAAGCATCCAAAAACAGTATGCAGGGATCGGTATATTCCGCCTTTACCGCCGCCAAATCCGGCAGCAAATCGTTAAACAAACTGCCGCCTCTGATATCAATTCCCAAGGCTACCTTGTCGATATCGGAATTGGGTCTGAAACAAATTTCGGCAAACTTTGAAATGAGAAATGGAGGTAAATTATCTACGCAAAAAAAACCGATATCCTCCATAAATTTAAGCACAGTGGACTTTCCCGCCCCTGACATACCCGTAACTACTACCAATTTCATACAATCACCTTTGTTATAGACAAAGTTTCTTCGACTACTCGAACGGATGTTTTCTCTTGTGTCATAAACCATCCCTGTTGATTTAGGATGCAATAGTCTCCAAAATTAATACAAAGCCGTACAAAATCTATTGTCCTACTCTCCGATCAATCGGACTTCAGGTTCAAGTTCAACTCCGCAATGCTGTTTTACTGTATATTTTATATGTTCAATCAGTTTGATAATATCTTCTGCAGTAGCGCCTCCTTTATTCACTATAAACCCGCAATGTTTTTCCGAAACTTGCGCGCCTCCTATGGAAAAGCCCCGTAATCCGCTATCCATGATTAGCTGAGCAGCAAAATGATTCGGGGGGCGTTTGAATGTGCTGCCTGCGCTGGGCATGTTCAAAGGTTGTTTTTCCGCCCTGCTTTTGTTCAATTCCAACATTCTTGATTTGATTTCATCGAATTCGCCTGCCACTAACTCAATTGTACCTGACAGCACAATCATTTGGTTCTCCTGTGCAAAGCTTTTACGATATCCAAAGCGCATTTCGTGCAGGCCAACCGTTTTAACCTCACCTTCTACAGTAAGCACCTCGGCCGAAACAAACACATCCTTAATTTCACTGCCATAAGCCCCGGCGTTCATATAAATCGCTCCGCCAAAGCTACCAGGAATACCAAAAGCAAATTCAAAGCCTGTCAAACGGTTTTCCAACGCCAGGTTGGCGATATCACACAGTAAAACCCCTGCATCCGCTTGTATTGCAGTATTATTTAACATCCGGCAATCCCTAAGCGCCAGACAAGAGATAACTACCCCCCTAATGCCATTGTCCCGAACCAGCAAATTGGAACCTTTCCCAACGACGATATAAGGCGTATCCGTATCCTTGCAGGCGTTTATGATATCTACAAGCTGTTGGGTGGAATGAGGTGTAACAAAAATATCAGCAGCTCCCCCTACCTTAAAAGTGGTATGGTTTTTCATAAGCTCGTTAAATTTTATCTGGTCTGCCCTTAAAATTTGATTTAAGGCTAGCAGATTACTTTTGTTCAATAACACCGACATTCCCTCCGATTTATAGTAATTTCGAATTTTATGCGGACTAACTTCAACGCTATGTCACATTCGTGCCAAACGCCTCATTATTCCGTTAAAATCCTAAAATTGCTCTAACATGAAACAATATCTTTAAATTTTACGCACCTTTTCTTTTATTCATATAGTGTATGCGTGATGCATCGAAAAATATTCATTTCAAACCATCAATCCTTTGTTTCATCATATCAAAAAAACAAACATTTACCTGCTCTTTGTTTTCAAGGGGAAGCAACTCAAGAGACTTTTCTGCTAAACTTACCAATTGTTTGATTCCTATGTGTGCATCTATAGGCGTAAGATGATTTAATATATGAATAAATTCGTCATATATTTCTTTTGGTAAATACCGATATAAACGCTTGGATCCCAGTTGAGAGTTTTCTTTATCATACACATACCTTAACACCAGTGATAAATAGCCGGACAAAATACCCGCAAGCCTTGTCGCCCAAATTAGGTCTTTCCTGCTATAAGCAATCTCAAACTCCAGCAATGAAAAAGTAAATTCGTTCAAAGCCACGGCAGGATCAGCAACCAGCGACTGCTTTTGGTACGAATTAAGGATTCCTCCGCTATCATAGATCACTTTTATATCATCCGTCTGGGGTATATGCCCTTGTTCAACCATGTACAAATCAAAATGCAATGCATTCTCAAATACACCTACGATCTGAGGGCCGACAAAGTTTGATTCTGACCAGTATATGAGCGGCATATATGCCTCCAGGTAACCGATTCTTTTGTGCAGAAAAAGCTGTTTGTTTTGTTCAGAAACCACCGCATACAGGTCGACATCGGAAAATTCATCGTCTTCATTTCTGGCAATAGACCCTTTCAAAAATAACGCCTCTGTCAAGCCATCATTTAAGATCGCATCGCTTACCTTCTTGATTGCGTCATACCTGTCCATCTCAGTCTCCCCTTATGCTACTCATTTGTCTCTATACCCATTCATAGCAACTAAAGTTCTCATCAAAATCGACCTCATACGGTTCACAATAGTTTACTTCTGCGTTACCAGTAAACCGCCGAATCACACCGCCATGTGCCACGACAATTACTTTTTTGTAATCAAGATAATTTTTTATCACAGCTATTGCTCGTCGACCAATCTCTGGGATCGTCTCCCATTTCCTGCTTTCGCCCTCTGGATGAACGCCTTTGCAATCTATGAATTCTTTATGTAACATATCCGACTGTTCTTTTCCCTGATATTGAAAGGTTTTATCCGGTAAAAACTCATGTAGATCAATCTCAACAGAAATATTCAGTTGTGTTTTTTTCGATATAATTGCGGCTGTCTGCAATGCCCTTGTATACGGAGAGGAAATAATTAAATCACTGCCACATAGCATGGGATGCCTTGATACTTGCTCCGCCTGTTCAATTCCCTTCGGAGTCAAATGCGCCAAATCTTTTCCATGCCCGATAAAACCTCGTTCGTAACAAGGTGTATAGTCTGGCTGGCCATGCCTAATAAAAATAATTTTCATAGCGTCCCTTCTTCAATTGCGTAGAACAATTCATCAATATATGGCAGCCGCTGTCTGCCAATGAACTGATCATTTTCAATCAACTGGTAGATCATTTCCTTTGTAACCCATTGCGCTCCATTGGTTTCTTCCGGTTGAAAAACTACACTTCTAATATCAACCTCTTGACGAAACAGCCATACATCAACAATATCGGGAGAAATTGGTAACACGAACCTTTTGAAAATCTTTCCCGCCTTGGAGTCCAATATAATGCCTAGTTCTTCCTTTACTTCACGTAAGGCTGCCGACAGACTATCGTCCCCCTTGATAGCGCAACCACAAGTCGGTTCCCACATTCCAGGGAAAGGATACTTTGTTAACATCCGCTTAGAAATCAGAAATTCTCCATTTCTGTTCACAATCCATACATTCACGATCAGATGATATTCTCCTTGAGCAAAAGGCTTGCCACGTTCTATAGTCTTTCCGGTTTTATTCCCATATTCATCCAGAACATCCCAAAGCTCCATTTTTGCCTCCAATAATTACCTCCCTAACAGTGCAGCGCCAATAATCCCAGCGTCATTGCCCAGTGTGGCAATACAAATATCAGTCTTCACATTGCCGCCATAGGCTAGTTCTTTTACCATTTGTTTTAAAGGAGTCAAAATTACATCACCTTGATAGCATACGCCACCGCCAATAACGATAATCTCCGGTTGAAAAATATTGATAATATTCACGATACCCTCTGCTAATATCCTCAGATACCGGTTGATCACTTCTTTTGCTGTTTCGTCGCCCATTTCAGCAGCGTCAAACGGCGTCTTTGCGCTAATTAGTTTGATATCGCCGTCGACGAGCCGACCAATCTCACTGTTTGGATTTCTTATAAAAGCAATAGTGGTATCTCTGATCAACGCCGTAGCGGATGAATACGCTTCCCAGCAACCTTTTCTGCCGCAGGTGCATTGCTCACCATCCAGACAGATGACATGGTGTCCAATCTCTGCGCCACCAAAATAAGACCCGCTGTAGATCTTTCCGTCTATGATGATACCACCACCAAGCCCTGTACCAAGCGTCAGCATAACGGAATTTTTACTTCCTTTTGCAGCACCGGCAAAACTCTCTCCAAGTGCAGCACAGTTCGCGTCGTTCTCAATATATACAGGTAATTGAATATGCTTTTGAATCTCGTCTCTAATAGGCGTATTCCTAAACTTAAGGTTATTTGAATATACAATTACTCCATTAACAGGGTCGGGCGTACCCGGGCTGCCAATACCAATCGAACCGATATCTTCGGTTTTTAGCCCAACCTGATCGATCAAACTAGTACATAGCAATGCCATGTCCTTAATAATTTCGTTATATTCCCTTTCCCGTAGTGTAGGAACGCTTTTTTGAATCAGTATTTTTCCATCTTCCGAAACTATCCCTGCGGCAATATTCGTTCCGCCCAAGTCGATACCAATATTATACATAAATAGATGTCTCCCTTACCCTTGATTAATGTTAAACATTACCCGCTCATTCAGAACCTGGGCGGCGTTATAACCCATTTTCTTTTGCCTGTGGTTAATCGCAGCCGACTCACAGATGATTGACAAATTCCTTCCCGGTCTGATCGGAATAGCATGACATACGATTTTATTGCCTAGGATCTCCATATATTCTTCTTGCAGCCCAAACCGGTCATAGTCTCTTGCGTTGTCCCACACCTCAAGTTTGATAATCAAATCAATGTTTTGAGTAGCTTTGATAGATTCAACGCCATACATTTGCTTCACATCAATGATACCAATACCTCTAAGCTCAATAAAATAGCGTATAATTTCCGGACAACTACCAATCAGCGTTTGGCTGGATACCTTTTTGATCTCGACTGCGTCATCTGCTACCAACCTGTGCCCACGTTTGATCAGCTCCAGAGCCGTTTCACTTTTGCCTATACCGCTTTCCCCCATGATCAATACGCCTTCCCCATATATATCCACCAAAACGCCGTGGATCGTCACGCGAGGCGCCAGCTGAACCTTTAGCCAGCGAATAACTTCCCCCATGAATTCTGTTGTTTGATTCGGCGACTGAAGGATCGGGACGTCATTGTTCTGTGCATAAACCAGCATTTCAGGGAATGGCTCCAAATCACGGCACAAAACCAAGCATGGCAGTTTATAGTCAAACAATTTTTTGAGAGTTTTGCTTCTGTATTCCGGTTCCATTCTTTCCAGGTATGTATATTCAACAATTCCTACAATCTGTAGCCTGTCCGAATCAAAATAATCATAAAACCCTGCTAATTGCAATGCGGGCCGATTTATTTCCGCATGAGTCAATATCTTTTTAGAAATATCCATATTTTCTGTCAACAGCTTGAGGTTAAATTCCTTCATGACTTCTTCAACGGTAATGCTATAGACCACACCTATTCCCTCCTGACTGTCTCATATAAAATATATTTGTAATATTCTACTAATAAACATGATATACTATTATGCACTATTTTTCAATAGATATTTTCTAGAAACTACTCATATCTTAAGCTCTCAAACTAAATTAAAAATACTGTTCTGTCTAAAATGATATGAGGTTACACTACCTTATGTTCAACGCTTGGTTTAGTTCCTGAAAAAATTATACACCGCCTCTGCAGCCTGAATATTCATGCTGGGTACAGCTTTCAGCTCCTCAATTTCTGCCTTCATAATTTCCTCGATAGAACCATAATGCTTTAGCAGCTCCTTTCTTCTGGAATCGCCAATTCCTCTGATGTCATCCAACACCGACCGGATTTGAGATTGTGCCCGAAGCTTCCTGTGATATTCGATGGCAAACCGATGAACCTCGTCCTGTATTCTGGTTAAGAGCTTAAAGCCTTCACTTGTATATAGCAGCTTGATTTCCTGGCCTTTAAAATAAAGCCCCCTGGTATTATGCTTGTCGTCTTTGATCATGCCGCAAACATCAATGTTTATATTCAGCTTGTCTACCACACCTTCCACAACCGAAACCTGCCCCTTGCCACCGTCAATAAATAAAATATCCGGCAGCTTGGTAAATTTTCCTTCGCTCAATGACTTTCCTTCTACGCTAAGTTCTTGTTTTTCCTTGATATAGTGTTCAAATCTTCTAGTAAGCACTTCCTCCATACTAGCATAATCGTTTGCACCCTTTACGGTTTTGATCCTAAATTTTCGATAATCGCTTCGCTTTGGCTTCCCTCCCTCGAACACGATCATCGACGCAACCGATTCGTACCCTTGGATATTCGAGATATCATAGGCCTCAATCCTGCCAATCTTATAATCCACTTCCAATGCCTTTCTGATTTCTTCAATTGCGCCTTCCGTCCGCTTTTGTTCGCGTATGATCTGTTCGCCGAACTGTTCGAATGTAATTAAGGCGTTTTTACCTGCCAACTCTACTAGCCGGAGCTTTTCACCCTTAAGCGGCCGTATGACCGTTACCTTTTGTCCTTTTTGTTTTGACAGCCATTCGGTGATTACTTCCTTGTCACTGATTTCCGCTTCCACAAGCAGTTCTTTTGGCACAAAGGGCGTACCGCTGTAATACTGAACGATAAATTCGGTCAAAACTTCGCCCCTGCTTAGGGAATCGACGCCCTTGAGCATAAAATGATCCCTGCCGTTCATTTTGCCCGCACGGATAAAAAACACCTGTACCAAAGCCTCGTCATTAGCTCTGGCCAAAGCGATTACATCCTGATCTTCGCCATCAGCGTTATGCAACTTCTGCTTTTCCTCTAATGTTTTGATCGCCATTATCTTGTCTCTGTATTCGCCAGCCTTTTCGTAGTCCATTGACTCTGATGCTTCCAGCATTTTTTCTTCCAGCTCTTTCAAAATCTTCTGGTGCTTGCCATTCAAAAAATCTATGGCTTCATCAACAATCTTCTGATACTCCTCATAGAATACATGTCCATTACAAGGCCCCTTGCATTGCCCCAGATGATAATACAGGCATGGTCTGTCCTTTGAGCCTTCCTTTGGAATTTGCTTTTTACAGCGTCTCAAAGGTGTAACAGTATGCAGTACCTCAAGAGCATCCTCAACTGCGTTAACACTTGCATATGGCCCCAAGTATTTCGCCTTATCCTTATAATGCTTTCTTGTCAAAAAAATCCTCGGATATGCTTCGTTTGTGGTTATTTTAATGTAGGGATATGTTTTATCGTCCTTCATCAAAACATTATATTGTGGCTTGTGCTTTTTGATCAATGTACATTCCAGTACCAGTGCTTCTATCTCCGTATCCGTCACGATATACTCAAACGAACGAATTTTGGGCACCATGCTTTTTATTTTGGGAATATGCTGATTGGATGCTTGAAAATATTGCCTTACGCGGTTTTTCAGGTTAATAGCCTTCCCCACATAGATAATCGTTTCCTTCTCATCCTTCATCAGATAAACCCCTGGCTTTTGGGGTAGCTTTTTCAATTCTTCATGTATATCAAACAATATCATCACTCTTCTTTATCAGACTTCCTGCCGTTTATGCGTAAAAATTGCTCTTTTGTACAACAATTTTGAATTTCATATGGGTTAACTTCGGCGTTCATGGCAAACGACTCTTTGTTCCGCTGAAATTCTGAAATTGCTCTAAATACTCTCATACAATCAAGAAATCATTTCTTCGCTTTATATATCCATAACCTTAAATCTTTTTTCACCGATAATCCCTACAATCTGTGGTTTGACCTCTCCATTGTCGGCAACATCAATAATCCCATATGACGGATACGAAAATCCGCCTCGAGGCAAAGATACGCTTCCTGGGTTCATAAATAGGACGCTATTGCAATAAAAAACTGCTGGAACATGCGTATGCCCAAAAAGACAGACATCCGCCTGCCTTTCCTCTGCCGCGTATGTAATTCTGTCATAGCTTGTCTTAACGCCATACTCATGTCCATGTGACAGCCAAATCCTTTTACCCCTAACGCTCACCATTTGTTCTCTATCCACATCCCAGCCAAAATCGCTGTTCCCACCAACAAAATAGAACTGTATATTCTTGTATAATTGAACAAAAGGCATAATATCCTGGCTGCAATCACCCAAATGAATCACATATTTGATATCCTCACCAATCATCTCTAATATATGATTAATATTCTTATTCATTCTGTGACTGTCGCTTAACACCAATATTTTTATAGTCATGTCAAAACAATTCAGCAATCCTTTCCTTCATTTGCCTCAGCGCCTTACCCCTGTGGCTGATGCTGTTTTTAAGGGTCATATCCATTTCTGCCATAGTCATATTGTACTCCCTTATATAAAAAATAGGATCATAGCCAAAGCCGTTCGCGCCTTTGATCTCATCCCCTATAAAGCCTTCCACAGTCGCCCTTTCTACAATATGCGAGCGACTATCATTGGGAAAGGCAAGGGCAATTGCACAGACAAACCGGGCAGTTCTCTCCTGAAAAGAAACACCTTCCAGCCTATCCAGTATATTTTTGTTTTTTATTTCATAAGGTGTATCCGCTCCCATATATCGCGCAGAATATACGCCAGGGGCTTTGCCGATATAATCCACCTCAAGGCCGGAATCATCCGCCAAACAAACTTTGCCGGAAATCTTGGCAACTGCTGCTGCTTTTATGATGGCGTTTTCTTCGAAGGTTGTTCCATTTTCCTCAATTTCATCATAAATTTCCGCTTCTTCCATAGACAGTATCCGAACAGGGATATCCCTCATAATTTCTCTGATTTCTTCCATCTTTTTTTTGTTTTTGGTGGCAAATATAATATCCAAGTCTATTTCTCCTTTATTGAGCCGGCTGTTTACATATCATACAAATCTCAATTTAAAAAGAAGCAATGACGATAATTGATCGATATTTTTTGCACCATATTACGACTATTTTAAATGAGATTTGTATCAGCTCTGGTTTATGTGAATTATAGCAGAACTAAAATTCAAATACAACAATAGACTTCTTACAAAATCTTGTAATAATAATCTCAATTTAAAATAGTCGCAATACAGTTCGAAAGATTTCGCCTTTCTCTACAAACACATATGCAACAAGTCTAATATATTATTGTTGAGTCACAAAAAAACTGCCGGCAAACGCCGGCAGCCCTCATATTCATCTGTCTGCTACTTATTCTGGCTCGATCAAACCATAAGTTCCATTTTTCCGCTTATAAACCACATTGATCTCGTCCGTCCTGCCATCCTTGAAAACATAAAAATTGTGTCCCAGCAACTCCATTTCCATTACGGCTTCTTCGGTATCCATAGGCTTTAAATCGAACCGTTTAATTTTTTCAATCTTGATTTCACTGCCGCTGTCAGTCGACTCCTCTTCCACCGTGGGGAAAGCAAATTTCAGCTCTTCTTTAAACGAATTATCCCGGCGAGATTTATCTTTAAGGCGGTTTTTATATTTAACCATCTGCTTTTCTAGCTTATCAACGATTTCATCAATCGCTGAATACATATCTTCGGCTTCAACCTCAGCTCTTAATACCCTTTTATTCAGAGGAATCGTAATCTCAACCTTATTCACAAGCTTGACGACGCTAAAGGTAACAAAAACCTCTGTATCCTCCGGAAACAGTCGATCCATTCTATCGATTTTTTTGGTCGTCCTTTCTTTTAAAGCATCGCTTACTGTTATGTTTTTTCCTGTAAATGAGTAACGCATAGCCCATAACTCCTTCCGGTCTGCATACGCAGAATTATATAGATTTTGCTTTTATGATACTCATACTTGCTGCTATTGTGATGTTGTTATATAGTATACTGGTGTTAAGGATATAAAAACTAACCAAACACCCTATATTTATATAATTCTACACAATTAAGGTAATTCCTTCTAAAAAAATACTCAATTTTTAACAAGGCAAAGTAATAAAATCTCAGTATGTCAAAAAGACTAAATGTAGTGCTTATTTTACGCCTACATTATATACCCGCGCAAACACCTCGATCTCCCGCGTACTCAGATTCACGTCAGAACCTGCTTTCAGCTCGTAAGTTCCTTGCGCATAAAAAGCATTACCCGTTTCTGTTCCATTAGTTTCGATATCTACATAAATGTTGATTACACCAGGCCTTTCGCTGTAATACAGTGAGCCGTCTTGCAATACCACCCGCTCCAAATAAGACTCTTTTCTGACATTCACAATGTCACCGATGTATTCGCTAGTTTTCCTATCATAACATGGGTCGCCGACTTTATAATAATCATACGTAAACTCGCGGACACCCTTGACCTGCAATGTATATGCAAGCATCTTTTGTCCAGCAGACACAGAGGTGTTAGGAGAAGAGAATTTATAGACAGTCCCAGCGATAACTGCTACTATTATTATAACTGCTAATATGTCAATTATACTTATTTTTCCAAATAATTTTCCGTTCTTATCCATCTCTATTGTGCAGCTCCTTCCGTATACCGCATTGCCACAACATAGCCCGAGTTCGCATATCCCTTGCCCTTGATTGAAATGTCTTTTCCTACCTTTATTGACATTTTTGCGCTGTCCACAAAAACATCCGACTCAGTAACCGTGCCATTGGACTTGATTTCAATGTTGACTGTATAATCGTCAGGAGATTCAGACTCTACAAACCGCTTTTCCTCCACACTCCAGTTAATGGCCTTCTCTGGTATAACCTCCACATTTGACACCACCCCAAGATAAGAATCCTTAATGCTATCCTTGATCTGATCGCCAACCTTGATCTTCTCCGCGTACTCTTTCTTTACCGAACGGAATTCAACTGTAAAATAAACCTCCTGACTTCCGCTTTTGCCTCCTCTAAAATATAGAACCCCCACAGCCACTACAGCTATGACAATCACAATCAACAATAAATCCAATAGATTTAATACACCGAAAAGCTTTCCGTTTTTATCTGACGCCCGCACTGCTTATTCCTCCCTTACGCTCCATAATTTTGATGTACGAGCCTGATAGCCCGATAATCAGCCAAAAAAATATCACAACTCTGTAGCTATACCAGACATTTTCCGTTAACCCCTGCAACAAATAGCCCACCATACCGGCGCACAAGGCCGCTCCCACAGAGGTTAGGAAGCTATCTTTAGTTTCTTTCATTCTCGTCAAAAAACTCTTGAAAAACACCGCCATAATGCAGATAAACAAGAACAGCCCTACCACGCCCATATCAATAGTCAACTGCAAAAACAGATTATGAGAATGGGGTGCCTGTATTGCGTTCAAAGCATACTTTCGATATATAAACATAAATGTCTTGGTTCCCAGTCCGATACCAATCGGCCAATAATCTGCAATCATAGCCAAAGAACCTAGCCATATATTTACCCTGTAAGATGTCGAACCATCGGACATGTTCCCGATACTTGTAAACCGTTGAATAATACTGTCTGGCAACACAAACGGCATTGCCAGCAATGCAATCAGGGCGAACCACAGCAACCTCCGATCTTTTAGAAACACAAAGACCGCCATGCCAAAGATCAGCCCTAGCCAAGCCCCTCTGGACAAAGTCAACATCATACAAACAACTGTAACCGCCAAAATGCCCAGGCCAACCAATTTGTTGATATACTCTTTAAAATAATATATCATAGAAAAAGCTAGGGGAATAATAAAGAGCAAATATTCACCCAATATATTCGGGTTTTCCAGTGTAGAATAAATTCTTGTAGACATCCCTTCAAACATATCCGAATCTACCCATGCTTCCGTGATGATCGCGCTGCCTGTCACATACTGGTATATGCCATACAGAGCTACCAACCCGCCGGATACAGTGATAACAGAAATCATCGCAAGGAGCTTGCCCTTGTCGTCAATCACATTTTTAACCGTAAAGCAAAACAAAATAAATAGAATATAAGTCGCAGCGACAATTGCACTGTCTTTCGGATAGTACGAGATTATTACGCTATATCCTAACAATATGGCAAAAAGCAGCAGGAAAAAATCTAGCAACCCAAACTGCACCTTAATTTCTCCTGTAACAAGAACCTTGATAAAAAATGAAACAACCGTCAATAACACCAGTCCCAAAATATACATCGTGGGCATCAACGGAATTAGAAAGGCCGTTACAAATACACCTATTTCTGTCTTATATATCACCAGGCATAAGCCGATTAAGCCACCCGCAGCTAATACAAGCATTGTCATTCCAAAATGAACCCCAACGACCCCAAACAACACGCCAAGGAATGTAAATAGGATAAAATGGTTTTTAGGGTAATTCCGGGCGGCTAATTTTCCCAAACCAAAAAATTGTCCGAAAATCCGAGATATAAAGCTACCGTTGTATAAAGCAGCTAAAGATCTGTTTACCACTATTAAAAACAATCCTAGCCCAATACAGGTCCCTGCCAACAACAGAAGTGTACCATCCATCCCCCCCTGCAAAAGCCGCAGCAGAACCACATAACTTCCAAACCCTAAAAACAAAGAACCATATCCAGATACCGGCATATACAACGCATTTGTTAGGATAGTGCCGACATACGTTACAATTGTACTATTCCGAATCAAGCTTGTCAGCTTTCCTAACGCAAAAAAGGATGCGATTCTATTTACTCCCCTGCCAATCGCGCTTGTCCCAAAAAAATGTTCTGCCTGGGTTTGGTTAAAAAGCATATGACGAATCCCGCTTGTATTCCATACCTCAATACAAAACTTAAAAAAACCATTAAATATACGGCTCAAAAAGCTATTGTTATAAAACAACTTAAACTTATTCCATATCAACAAACATAAACCGTAAATAAAGCTTTCTTCTAACATCTGTTATTCCTCCTTGCACATGCCGCCAAGCTAAACGCTAAACCCTTTTCTTTCAGCAAACACCTGCTTTATTCATCCCATCACAAGTTTTTCATAAACCTGTTCGATCTTCTTTACCATAACTTGGGAAGTAAATCTTTCATTAAATATGACTAATGAGTTATTTGACATAACCGTATAAACGTCTTTGTTATTATAAAGTTTTAATATGCCCTCACTTAACTGCCGCGCATCCTTTTTGCCTACCACAATCCCATTGGAACCGTCCAAAATTACATACGGATTTCCCCCAAAATCGCTGACAACCGCAGGCACCCCTAAGCTCATCCCTTCCAGCAGCGCGAAACTGGTTGCTTCTGTACCGTAGGAGGCGTTGATTTGCAAATCCATAATATTGACAAGCCTGCCAATCTCGTGAACAAACCCTGTAAAAATACAATTACTAAGCCCCATAGCCATAGCTTTTTCTTTCAGTTCATTTTCAATCGAGCCTGTACCCGCGATCAAAAACTTGATCTCCTTATATGACTTCAGCAGTTCTGCCGCTTCCAAAACATAGCGATGTCCCTTTACATCTTCAAGCCTCGCCATAATTACACATACAAAATCATCTGGAGCTAGTCCGTATTTTTCCCTCTCCGCTATCTTTTCAGCCTCACTAAGCCTAGCTAGGGCATTTACTCCATTAAATATTACTACTACCTTTTTGGGGTTCGTTCCGGTTTCTACGATATTTTCTTTCGCCGCCGGGGAAACCGCTGTGATAATATCCGAGAATAAATTATTGATTGTTCCAGCAATTTGTTTCAGAGGAAAAGACTTTTTGCTTTGCTCTGGTCAAATACACTGTGCCGAGTATGAACAATCTTACATTTCCGGTATAACCGCGCGGCAATCCTTCCAGAAAGCGAAGCATGCGTATGTACAATATCCGGCCTGAACTCTTTATAAACGCGCAAAAAAGACTTAATCCCAGTCAAGCTGAGTGATTTTTCTCCAATTCCAGGTAGTTCAACATAACTTACGCCAATCTTTTTCAGCTCTGCGCCAAGCAAGGATTTTTCAGGAATAACTACCAAGTGCTTAAACTTTTCTTTGGAAGTCAATTTCATAAGGTATATCAGCATTGTGCCCGCGCCGCCTATATTCGTATCAGAAATCACATTTATAACTCTAATCAAAATAACATTCCTTTCCTACGGTAACCACAGACATAGCCCACGAAACAGTTCCACCTATAATAAGTGTTTCCATATATTTCCTTTCTTAATCCCAAGGATAGTGTGCCAAAACTGTTATAATAATGAAAATCTTGAGGTACTGCCCCAAACCCTGCTTCTTTTCTTGAAAGAAAAGAAGCAAAAGAACTTTAACAGGGAGGGCAGAAAGCTTGCCAACAAATTTAACATACTATCGCCCGCAATGATTCAAATGCTATAATACTATAAATTAAGTTCGGCAAAGCTTGCGCAGCAAGCAAAATCCGTAGGATGTAGTCATCACTCTTAAACTAATGGACGCCAAACTCACGTTAGTATAACAAATATGCCTAAAATTTACAATAGCCGAACCCAAAAAAGTCACTTACAACAAATTAACATATTTGTCATAAGCGACTTTTCCTATATTATGGCCATAGTGTTTCTTTTTCTTATATATTGCCTATATATTTAGAATTCAACCTTTTCCCCGCGTTTTAACCAAGCGTCACTTTCTTTGTAGCAATACGGTCACAGAAAATACTATCATGCTCTACAAAGAGTATTGTCGGCTGATATTCCAAAAGTAACTCCTCAATCTGCATCCGTGAAATTACATCAATGAAATTGAGCGGTTCATCCCATATATGCAGATGAACCTTTTCACACAAGCTTTTAGCAATCAGTACCTTTTTCTTCTGCCCGCCGTTGAAATCCCGCATGTCTTTTTCAAACTGCACACGTGAAAAATCCAGTTTTCGCAGAATCGCCTTAAATTGACTTTCATCAATCTGCCACCGTAAAGCAAAATCGGTCAAATTACCACTTAAATATGAGGTATCCTGCGTAACGTATGAAATTGCAAGGCGGCTGCCCTTGTTAAATTTCCCTTCGTACTGCATTTTTTCGCCGCAAATAAGCTTTATAATACTGGATTTTCCCGATCCGTTCCTACCACATAGAGCAACTCGGTCACCTTGTTCAATTGTAAAGCTAACATTACAACAGGCTTTCTTATCTCCATAAAAAATTGTAATATGCTCAAGTGTAGCAAAGATATTTGTATGATAATCCAATTGTGACAGTTTTAACGTTTCGGCATTTTCGATATTTTTTAGCAGCTTGGATTTTTCCTCGATTGATGATTGCTGTCTACGCTCAAGGTTTTTTCTGCGTTGCTGCATCCGTCGGGATTTTTCCCCGATATAGGCCCTAGAGTCGATTGATTTTTCTACACCCACACTTCCCCTGCCGATTTTTGTTGCCTCCACCCTGTCTGCCCATTCGCCACTTTGCTTTGCGGCTTGTTTAAGCTTTTTTATATCCTTTTTCAGCTTTTCATTTTCCGCAAGCTCAAAGCTATCCTGCCGCTCTTTATTGACCGTCCACGAAGCGAAATTCCCTCGCTGAATTTCGATATCAGTTTTGTTGATCGCAAGAATATGATCAATACAATTATCCAGAAACGCCCGATCATGAGATACCAATATAAAACCTGTTTTCGATTTCAGATAATTACTTACAATCGCTCTGCCAGCCATATCAAGATGATTGGTTGGCTCGTCAATCAGCAAAAAACTGTTCTCTTTGAGAAATAACGCCGCAAGTAAAATTTTCGCCTGCTCTCCGTATGACAAAATATCAAAAGAACGATACAACACCTCCTCCGAAACCTCTAGCAGCGAGAGCTCTCGCTTCAATTCCCATGCTTGATATTCCGGGCAAATGCTGTCTACAATTTCCATTGTATTCATTTGCCGGTCTGCTACCTCAAATGGAAAATATTCAAAACAGACATTTGCAGAAATATTTCCGCTGTACTCATACTTTCCCATCAGCAAATTCAGGAATGTTGTTTTTCCTCTTCCATTTCTTCCGGTAAAGCCCAACTTCCAATCTGTATCAATCTGAAAGCTTACATTCTCAAAAATATAATCATAACTGCCTTCGTAGGCAAAGGTTAAATTTGAAATTTGAATCAGCGACATAACTTGATCCTCCTGTTATATGGCTCTGAGAACCTGCAATGCCTGTTTTCTTTATAAACCGGCTCTATTCCTGATTCCCAAAACTCAATAATAAAAGCTGCAAGAAAGTCCATTCCCGCAGCTCACAGAATACAACAAAACCAGACCACAAAAGGCCGGGATCAAGTAATATCGTTCGAGTGAAAAGAGTATATGACTTTCTTGCATAAGCATAACAAAACAAACGGTGGTGTCAGCCGCATTATTAATCCTGTTGTTATGCCAATAGTAATTTAGCAAGAAAGGTTATACATCCTTTCAACTCCAATCTTTTTTATTATATTGCTATCTTATCAAAATGATCCTTTTTTGTCAACTCCCGCTATCGGCAAATTATTTTTCTTGCTTTCACAAATACTTAAATTTATGAAGAGAAGGTCAGTTACAGAGATTCGTGAAATAACAAGCAGAAGTAAAATATAAAAATAGAGAGCCTCCTGCTTGTTTTTACTTTCGTTAAATTACATCGTACTAATTGATTCTCAGTTTTTTCTTTCTGCTGTGTAATAGCAGAATCAAAATAAAAACCATGGTTAAAATAATACCTATGACTACACAAATCAGATTAAGCACCAGATTTGTATAACCTTCCTGATCTACGCCTGTTTGGCGTATTCCCATCACTCTAAAGTTTTCAAATTCAGGAATATTACCGCGATTGTTTATTTGCCCATCTGCCTCTTGGTTTATAAATCCTTCCGGCATATTGTTCGGACGACCATTGTTGTTTAAATTTCTTCTAGCTATGTTTGGATCTTGAGAAAGTCCGGCTGGAATATCGCCTTGCGTATTATTTTGTGAAAAGACATCCAAAGCCATGTCCTCGTCTGCGGGGAGCATAGTCAAACCCCGATCTTCAGGAATGTCAGAAGTATTTTGCTGAGGATCGGTTTGATCCAGCTCTTGCGCTATGATTTGCGGGAAAGCCACATCATCGAGGTTAAAGGGCGGCTGCATACCTGTTGCTAAAGTGTTTTCTGTGGGACCGTTTTTCAATATATCCAAAAGAGTGGTAATGTCGCCGAGCAAGGATTGCTGCTGGGTTGAGGCGCTGTCGTTTCTGTTCCCGCCAAAGCCTCTCCCCCCCATATTACCCCATAAGGAGTTTGTATCCGATGAATAAGAAGCGATTTCTCCGTTAAGCTGTTGTAATACGTTTTCTGCCCGTTTGCTGGCAAAAAATTTTAACCCCTTGGTATCGCTCACGGCAATCTCAAAATCTTCATAGGTATAGAACTTTGTCGGATCATTTTGTACATCCTTACAAATCAACTGATAGAGCTTATCTACCAGAGAGTCAAAATAATCCTCTGCCAGATATTTTTCTGCAATCAACCGGCAGTATTCATGATATTTTTCTTTATATTCTTCAACCTCCATAAGCTTTGTAAACAAAGGCTTTTCGCCGGAAATCGGACTGTCGATATAAGAGAAATTTGTTGATACGATTGCATTGTTACCCATACCGCCACCAACACGATTCATCGCTCTGTCATTTTGAGGCACGGGGGCAACGGCATTATTTTCCGTATTAGTCTGCTGCTGGGAAACATCTGCCCATGGTTGTTCACGCTGCATCCGGTTGCCGCCCATATTTCCCATGCCACCAAAGGAGAGATTATAATCCCATGGCAGAATGATAAATTTACCTTCCACCTCGTACAAATAGTAATTATGCGTCATCTGGCCGATATAGCTATCTGTATTTTCGAGGATCGCGTTTGTAGCCATATACATGAGCGCTTGGTCGATATCTAAAACCTTTTCCAACTCTTCCTTACTATTGCTGTTGTTAAGAACATCCAACATATTTAAGATATTGCTTCCGGCGTTTGAATTGTTGGATTTTAAGATTAGTCCGGGGTAAGAGGAGATGTCATTGCCCCGCCATACAAGATCGGCTCCAGTACCTTCGGGTTTGTATAGGTCTCCCCTGATATCCCCGAAGTGATATTGCAGATAGGAAGCTCCGATATTTTCAATTGCCAAATACAGCCCGAACAGCTCGCCGTTGATATAAATATTAGCATAATTCATCGCCGGAGAATACATTCCCATATCTTCCATGATTTTGTATGTAATGTATTCGCGCATATAGCTGGAATCGCTGATCATGTTGTTAAGATTGAGTACTTCCATACCAAAGAAGGTTTGATCACCGACATATTCATCAAATTGGATTTTAAAGCTATATCTGTTAGAGTTGCTGTTACTGGCAACTTGGCTTAAGCTGGAATTGCCCTTTGTACGAAGTCCGACAGTATTCATGGTAATGCCGTCAATCGTTACATTTACAGGATGGAAGGCTTCTTGCAAAGGATTGTCCAGCATATCCTGCCAATCCTCCTGAGAAATTTCGATACGGATATCAATTACTCGTTCGCCGTTGAGAATTTCTTCTCTGTACGGCGAACCATTATTGGCGTATGTGACGTTTTCAAAGCATTGGCTAAAGACGAAAACTACAGCAAGAATTGCCGCCAGCAGCGCAATGCTTCTTCTGTTCAATAATTTCATAGAATCAACTCCTGATTTCTGGCGAAATTGCATACCGCTCCAGTATTTACCTAATACTATAAGTAATTTCAAATTTTATATGGCCTAATTTCGGCATTAGGAAATAGCCTTATTATTCCGTTGAAATTCTGAAATTATTTTAAATGGGATTCGTCTTAGGTTAGGTATGACGTCAGATTGCAAATTCACCGTTGTAGCTGACAAGTACAGCGTTAGTAACGCCCTGAATTTTAGAAATATCGTTGATAAACTGAGTTTGTTGGTCTTTCAGGCGAAGCTCGATTGTAAGCTCGACAGAACTATCCATTTTAATTGTTTTTGATTTGATATTATAGCTTTTAAATTTGTTTCTAAGGATCTGATTGATCTCCTGTTCGATCTCTCCGCGTGAAAAACTAACAATTAAAAGATATGGATTATCAGAAATCTCTTTGTTAGAAAGCAGGTATAAAATAATAGCGATCAGGATAGAACCGACAATTGCTAAAATATACAGGCCCGCGCCAAGCACAATCCCTACTGCGATCGACCAAAAAAGGTATACAATATCCAACGGATCCTTAATAGCGGCCCTGAAACGAACGATACTCAACGCACCAACCATGCCGAGCGAAAGAACGACGTTAGACGTCACCGCAAGAATAACAAAGGAGGTTACTACTGTCAAAGCGATTAGGCTAATGTTAAACCCGCGCGAATACATTACGCTGTTATTGCTTTTTTTGTATACTATGTAAATCAATGCTCCAATAATTACAGACAGAAGCATCGTCAAGGTCACGTCAACAAAACTGAAGCTGGTAACGGCTGTAGATAAAAAGCTGCTTTTAAAAATATCGTTAAAAGTGATCTGCCCTAAAAGGACGGGAGCGTTAAGGATACTATTCATATATATTCCACCTTTTTATATTAAATTAACTTTATAAATACCGCATCCGGCCTAGCATGTATTTGGATGCCGCTGTCCTCCAGGATACGCCATTTTGAATGATATTGCGGATATGCAACGGCATAAATTCGTCATACTTTACTTCCATAACCAAAAGGCTATCCGGAAAAGCGCTGATACTACTCAACTCGGTTTGCAGAAACAAATGCATATCTGTTGATGAACGAAGTCTTCTGTCAAAGGTAATTTTTACGTTCCCAGGGGGATATACAAAGGCTTCGCGGTCGTATTCCACAATGACCTTAGGGGATACAGCCGTTTGCAGCTTGGTATACAACTCAAGGCAAAGCGCTCCTTTTTGTTTCAAAAAACCGTAATCGCCATGAATGATTTTTTCACATTCCTCTTTTGTAAGTGTTTCGGAAATTTTGTTGCAGTACCCATCCAGCTTACTTTTCTTTTCAATCCGTATCAAAGAAGTATCTCCATTGTAAAATCTTAACCTGTATTTGACCCTTTGGGGGCATCCATTGACCTTTTCGTATAATGCAGTGTCCCAGAGATCGTCAAAATACATGCTCCGAATGGTATAACAGCCATCCTGACAGGCATTGATATCTCTGTCGGTCACATAGGAAAGGTTATTGCTGATTACAGCAGCTTGAGGATAGGTCAAAGTATATTTCAATTCGTTTCTATATTTGATTTTGTTCAAACTAACACCTCCTCTACTCTAACGAGTAATAATATCTATCTCTTTTGTTCTGATTATAGCGGTTAAATCTTAAAACAACCTTAAAACAAAAAACATTAGATATATTTGTTATTGGTTTCAGAAAGAAGCTTTTTGTATATCATTAAAAATACAGTAACATGCAGTTGCTTGTTCATTTTAGTTGTGATATTATTTTTTGTGTATAATATAAATTTATAGTTAAGGGATAGTGAAATGCCTGCCCTTTTAATTATTTCAATATCCCTAAGCAGATACAAATAATGGTGTTTTCAAGCCATTGAAACAGAAAGGGACGTTTGTTTTGAAAAAAAGAAAGCTGATTCTAATATCCTTTGATGCAGTATCATCAGTTGATGCTTGTGGATATATGCAGTCGCTGGCTCACTTTTCTGATTTTTGTTCCAGAGGTGCTTTTGTAAAAAATGTAAAATCGGTGTTTATTTCAAATACTTATCCGGCACATACCTCTATTGTTACGGGCGTTCATCCCAACAAGCACAGCGTTAATGAAAACACGCTTTATGCTCCCGGAGAAGTATATCCCTCGTGGCGGTGGTACAGAAAATATATCCAGACTACCACGCTATATGATGAAGCAAAAAAGGCAGGGTTTACCACCTGTTCGATTTTGTGGCCTGTTACGGCTGGTGCGTCGATCAAATATAATATGCCGGAAATTTTCGACCAAAGAGGGCTGTTTCGACAGTTGCTCAAATCCCTTGGCGGCGGCAGCATTGCATATCAGATGAAAATGTTTTCCTGTTACCATAGGCTCTTTAAAGGTGCAAAACAGCCTGATCTGGATAACTTTTCCACTGCCGTTACGTTGCGGACGATAGAAAAATACAGCCCCGACTTGATCATGCTACATTTGACTGATGTGGATACGCACAAGCATATTTATGGCCCTGACAGCAAAGAAGCTATGCTTGCCGTTTCCAGACTGGACAAACGGTTAGGGCAGATACAAGCCGCTGTCAAATCAGCAGGGCTGGAGGATGTGACCAACTATATTATATTAGGCGACCATGCTTGTCTGCCTGTTAGCCGGGGGGTAGACCCGAATGAGTTTGTAAAAGATCTTAGCGGAAATTTTCATCTGGCTGGAGGTACAGCTTTTTTGGTTTTGCATAATCCTGAGGATAAAGAAAAAGCCATTGAGCGGATGAAAACTGTAATTCAATCGCCTGAAAATGGCATAAAAAGGCTTCTCTCTAAAGAAGAAATGAATATTGGCGGCTTTTCGAAGGAGTATGCTTTGGGGATAGAGGCATGCGACAAAGTTGCTTTTGGCAATCCTAAAAAGGGCCAGCATGGCTATGGGCTGGATAGGAAAGATTATGAGACTTTTTATCTGGCCGCCGGACCAGACGTTAATGCTGGACAGTATGAAGGCGGCTGTATTGTTGATATTGCTCCGTTGGCGACTAAGTTACTGAAAATAGCGCCGTGGGAAATGGATGGTAGGCTGAAAATTAAATAGAAGGCAAACCATCAATAGCAGTAGTATTCCCAATCTATAGAGGCACGGCGGGTATTTTGGCTTTTTTGATATTTTTATAGGTTGCCTCTATTATGGGGCCAATGCCTTATGTGGCTACTGCAAGCCTTACAGACGATCATGCATGCAAATTTGCTGCGATTGGCTGCGTTTTGTTGATCCGAGGAAGGAAGTATGTTAACCTAATAGTATAAATAAATTTATGGGAGGTAGTTTTGTTGAGCAAAGAAAAATTTACGTTAGTCAGTAGTAAGTACCTAGAAGAAGTGAAGTCTACATGTCACATTTATACCCATGACAGCGGCGCGACAATCCTGTATCTGCAAAATGAGGATATCAACAAGGTTTTTTCCGTAGCGTTTAAAACCCTTCCGAATGATGATACCGGATTGCCACATATTATGGAGCATTCGGTTTTAGCGGGGTCAAGGAAATATCCGGTCAAAGAACCATTTAACGAATTGATGAAGGGATCGCTGCATACTTTTTTAAATGCTATGACATACAATGACAAAACGGTATATCCAATTGCCAGCTGCAATGACAAGGATTATTATAATCTGATGGAGGTTTATCTTGACGCAGTCTTTTATCCTAAAATATATGACAGAAAAGAGAGCTTTTTGCAGGAAGGGTGGCATTATAGTATTCATGACCGCTCCGAGCCGGTCAAGTATAACGGGATTGTTTATAATGAAATGAAGGGAGCGTTTTCCGATCCTTCCACTCTGTTGGATATGGTTACGATTAAATCTCTCTTCCCGGATAACGATTACCGCAACGAATCGGGCGGGTATCCCGACAGCATTCCAGAACTAACCTATGACGATTTTTTGGATTTTCACAGGAAGCATTACCATCCCGCAAACAGCATTATTTATCTTTATGGTAATCTGGATCTGGAGAAGAGTTTTGAAATTTTGCACAAAGATTATCTGTCCAATTTTTCAAAGGAGGATTATCGACATAACATTCGATTTGAGCTGCAAAACAGCCTGGAGGAATACACCTTTTCAAAGGCTGAATATTCTTTGCCCGCCACTTCAGATACAAGCGATAAAAACCTGTTAAGTGCAGGGTTTGTGATTGGACGATATGATAATAGTGAATTATATTATGCGTTTAA
The DNA here is from genome assembly GCA_023690525.1 of Holotrichia oblita. Classification (NCBI taxonomy): domain Eukaryota; kingdom Metazoa; phylum Arthropoda; class Insecta; order Coleoptera; family Scarabaeidae; genus Holotrichia; species Holotrichia oblita. The sequence goes on along the minus strand of JALQSN010000377.1, from coordinate 6,240 downwards.
GATACTTTCTAATATTTTGCTTGGTACAGAAGCATCACCATTAAAAAAGGCTTTGGTAGACGCCAAGCTGGGCGAAGATATATCAGGATACTATTTTGGAGACTTGTTACAGCCAATTTTTAATGTAACGGTTAAAAACTCAAAATATGACGCGAATAAGCTTAGGGAAGTCATGTTTCAGACGCTAGAAGAGCTTTCAAAAAACGGGCTTGACCGCGAGTTAGTCGAAGCTTGCATCAATAAAACTGATTTCTATTACCGAGAGGAAGATTATGGCTATAGCCCCAAAGGATTGATCTATAATCTGCTAGTATTATCCAATTGTCTGTATGGGGGAGAACCGTTTGAAAAGCTGGAAAAGCTCGGGTATATCGAAAAAATAAGAAGCAAAGCCTTAAATGAACGGTATTTTGAAAACCTGATTGATCAATACCTCATCAGCAACAAGCATGCGACGTTTTGTACGCTGAGCGCAAAGCAAGGTTTGATGGAGGAAAAGACGCGCAGCTGTCCAAAAAGCTGGAGGAATATAAAGCCTCGCTGACAGAGGAACAGCTTGATGCGCTGATTCAGCAAACTAAGGATTTGAAAGCGTTTCAAGAGAGAAAGGATGCACCGGAAGATCTTAAAAAAATTCCATTTGTAAAGATCAGTGATATCGACAAGCAACCGGAAAAAATTCCTTTTGAGGCATTAGACAGACAGGGTTTTAATATTTTGTATGCTCCGCAGGATACAAACAAAATTGTCTATGCAAACCTATTGTTTGATACAAGCAGGTAGAAGAAAACCAGTTATATACATTGGGCTTGTTCTCGCATCTGTTGAGTAAACTCTCTACTAAGAATTATGATTATAGCGTGTTGAGCAACAGAATTAATTCGATGCTGGGCGGATTAAGATTCTCGTTTGAAACCTATGATTCCTGCATAGAGATCGGCAAATTTAAGCCAGTATTTTTGATCAAGGCAAAGTTTGTAGAAAACAATATGGTGAGTATGTTCAAGCTGGTGGAAGAAATCATCAATAACACTCTCTTTGACGATAAAGGCAGGGTCAGAGATGTATTACTAGAACTTAAAGCGTCCTTGGAAACCTCATTTTTAAACAGAGGACATTCTGTTTCTATGAAGAGGGCGGCATCTTATATCAGCAGATCAGGCAAGTACAATGACGAAGTACAGGGTGTTGCTTTCTACCAGAAGCTGGCGTCGATATTAGACAATTTTGAAGATTCCTTTGAACAGCTTGCTGCTGATTTATCTTCCGCAACCAAAAGTCTGTTTCACAAAGCCAGCTTTGATATCAACCTGACTTGTCAGAAAGAGTTTTATAACAAAGCCGAAATGCTTACCAATGCGTTTTATGATGGCTTGAAAGACACTTCAGGAGACAGCGTTAATTATATTTTAGCGCTAAACCCGAAAAATGAAGCGTTTGCTACTTCCTCGCTGGTACAATATAACGCACTAGCGGCGGATTACAACGCCAAGGGGCATCCTTACAGCGGGCTTTTACGACTAACCTCTCATGTGATTAGCAATACGTATTTTATGAATGAAATCAGGATCAAGGGAGGCGCGTATGGTTTTGGCTCGGTAGTCGCTCTGGATGGGCTGTATTATTTCTATTCATACAGAGATCCACATGTGAGCAACACCTTCGACACCTACAACAACACGGCTGACTTTATCAAGAATTATGATGTATCCCGCGAGGAACTGGATCAAAATATTATCGGTACTATTAATGATCTTGATAGATATCTGCTGCCTTCGCAAAAAGGAGAATTGGCTCTAAGAAGGTATCTCATAGGTTGTACAGAGAATATAATTCAGCAAAATAGGCTTCAAGTTTTGGATGCATCTATTTCCGATATCCAAGGTCAATTTGCAGTGTTTGAAAACGCGATGAAGGATCATGTTATCTGTACTGTGGGCAATACTGCAAAACTGCATGAAAATGCGGGATTGTTTGAACGGGTAGTTGATCTGTCGATTTAAGAAAGTAGAAAAAAATTTAAATGGCTGGGAGGGAAAGAAATGGCTGTTAATCATGGAAATAGACTTATCAAACTCCATGCAAAGTCTGCAAAATGAGCTTCGGCGATTCTTTGCATGGAGGATAAAAAATAGTAATGTGTGTTCGATGTTGTCGAGCTGTTTGCAAGACAAGCGAAATCCGAATACGAATCTCATTTAAAATAGTCGCAGTACGGCACAAAAATTGAGATTCATATTAGAGATCATCACATGAATTATAATCGTCGAAATTCATTCTGACTTACGCAGGCTTTGCATCCTTGATACTTAAACGATGGTTACATGCCGCTTGGCTATGGACATTCCATTGTATAAAAAAATTAAGGAGCGGAGTTAGAATGAAACAAAAAAAACAACCATTATTTTTAGAAGGCGTAATTTCTGTCGAAGCGGCAATGTTGGCTCGCAACCGGGAGATTAATTGTATATACATCAGTAAAAGCAGACGAAAACAAAACAGAGATATACTCAACTTGCAAAACTTAGCAAAAAAGCTGGGCATCCCGGTATGGAAAGTAAATGAAGATTTTATTAATTTACAGGCGAACGGACATACCCATGGTGGCGTGCTAGCTTCTGTCGGCGAAAAAGAGAAAATAGATGTTCGTCAATTAATAAAAAATGGAAAGTTCATAGTCGCAATTGATGGGATCGAAGATCCTTTCAATTTGGGATATTCAATCCGTACTTTATATGCGGCAGGTGTGGATGGTGTTTTGCTACCTAATAGAAGCTGGTCAAACGCTGATGGAATTATTTCCCGAAGCTTCAGCAGGCTCGTCGGAATGGATGCCGGTAGCGTTTTATTCCGACGAGCTAGAGGTGGTAGATACTTTAAAAAACCATGGGTTTACGATTGTATGCGCTGCAAAGTCGAGTCAGTCTGTAAATATGTATGATGCTTCTTTTGCAAAACCGGCCTTTTTAATTATTGGCGGAGAAAAACGTGGAATTTCTAAGGTTTTTTTGGAGAATGCAGATTTGATCATTGAAATTCCGTACGCAAGACGCTTTGCCTATGCATTACCTACTGTTTCTGCGTCTGCTGTCATCGCCTTTGAAATTATGCATCATACGATGAAAGATTAATCAAGTGATTGCAATATGTGATTTTAGGATAACCTGTATACATCTGCAGCTAAGATACCTAATTGTTGCCTATTGTATACAGGTTTTTGAAAGCAATGAATTGTTTTGTGCTTATAAAGCGCTATGGTGTAACATGACCCTATAAACAAAGGAAAGAGTCAAATGAATATCAAATCATACTTAAAGTTTGTCGAAATCCAGACAAAGGTTTGCAGCGTGATTCCCTTTTTACTAGGGACAGCGTATGCTTGTTACAGATACGGAAAACTAGATGTTTTAAATGTTGTAATTATGTTTTGCTCCCTGATTTGTTTTGATATGGCTACGACGGCAATCAATAACTATATCGATTTTAAAAAGGCAAACAAAAAAGAAGGCTATGGATATGAGATGCATAATGCCATGCACCGATACCAGATCAAGGAAAGAGATGCTGTTGCAACGATTATCATTTTGCTTATACTTGCAGTGTTGTCCGGGTGTTTGCTGGTCTATAGAACCAATGTGATTGTGCTGATGCTAGGCGTATTTTCGTTTGGCATTGGTATTATATACACTTTTGGGCCGATTCCGATTTCCAGAACCCCTCTGGGTGAGCTATTTTCTGGGGGAGTTATGGGATTGATCATTCCGTTTTTGGCAGTATATATCCATGTTTCCGGCGAGGCCATGGTATTTGTTGATTATTATGAGGGATTTTTAAATTTTACCTTTGATATAAAAGAGCTTTTGTATCTGCTGGTATTTACGCTGCCAGCGGTTATGGGTATTTCGAATATTATGTTAGCAAATAATATCTGCGATATAGAAGATGATCTGGAAAATGAAAGAAAGACACTGCCAATTTATATCGGAAAAAAATATGCACTGGTAATATTTCGCCTATTATATTGGATTGCGTATCTTAGTATTTTGGGAATGATAGCGCTTGGCATATTGCCGCTGTTTTATGCAATTGCGTTGATTACTGGCGTGATTGTATATCAGAATACGAAGAAGTTTACAGCCAATCCTGTTAAGGCGGAAACTTTTGTTTTGTCAGTAAAAAACTTTTGTATCCTAAATGGATTGAACTTAATTCTTTTATGCATTGCGGTTGCTATATAATTCATATAAAATCCTGAAAGGATCAATTCCGGGAAAAGAAAAACGGCCTGTGGCTTTCACAGACCGTTTTATAGTTAATTATTCAGTTATCATGCCGTTTTTGCTTCAGCACTTTCAGAAATAACAGTTTTGTTTTTTTCGTGGCTACTCCCCGTTTTTTATAATAAATTATTAGAAAAAAACATGGTATATTTATCGTAAGGTTTTTATGACAAATTAATAGTGCAAAGCGCTTGCAATATATCATAAAAAGGTGGTAATTATATGAAAGCAACCGATAATCGACTGGTCGAATGGGCCATCAATGAAGCTTAAACACATTATAAAGACGAAGTCTCAATTTTATTGGAACACAACACTTACTCTTTAGAAGAAGACTGCAACGTCAGGTACGTAAAAACTACCAGTTCTGATTCTAAAAACCATATTGGTTTAGCGAGAACGTTCATCATTAATGGCATTTGGATATGACTTCAATCAAGTCTCTTGGGAAAGCTTTGAAAGAGATGCAGAAGTAAAAGGTTTTTTTGTTACCGTACTTGCGGACGCGAATATCCTTTATAGTAAAAACGAGGCTGACAAACAACGATTTTTGTACTTGAGGGCAAAATTCAATGCAAATCTGGCAAATCCTCAATACATGTTTGAAAGAGGTTTGGAATGGTTGAATAACGCCATGAAAATATATAAAACCCTGCTTTTTGAGGACACTCTTTATAAGGTAAGAAAAGCGGCTGGAGCTATCATGAAGTATTTAGCTGTGGCAATCGCTTGTTATAATCAAATTTATAACAAAAGCTTCAACCGGCTGGAAGACTTAAAAACCATGAAGCAAGTTCCCAACGGCTTAATTGAGCAATGCGGACAAATTGTTTTGTCGGAATCCGTTAGCGAAATAAAAAGTCTATGTCACAATATAATAAAAATAACAAGGGATTTCTTTAAATCAAATGACAGGCGTATAAAAAATAATGATCATACTCCTAATTGTCAATATTTAGCGGATTGATATCAGGAATGTAGTTATTATTTCAGAAGGATCTACTATTTCTGCGCTGAAAATAACTCTATAAACGCATTTAGGGAAAGCGGCGGAATCCAGACAGATTTAAAGGAAATCGCAAAAGACTTTAACCTGCCGGATCTTGATATCCTAACGCATTTTAACGCTAATGACTTATCAACTTTCGCCAAAAAGTAAAAGTTAACCGAAGATCGCATTACCTCCGCTATAAAAGCTAACAGTATAAAGATTGACTCTTACTTATCCGTTGATGAGTTTATTTCAAAAAATTCATCAACGGAGTGTTTAAGTAAAATACAGAAAAGCAAGTGAGGTCTTACCTGATGAACTGCTGAAGGAAGTACAAAAATATGTTAGCGGTGAGGCTTTATATTTTCCAAAATACAAAGGTCGTCAAAAGTGGGGCGAAAGTACTGGTGCAAAGGATTATTATAAGCAAAGAAACAATGAAATAAAAGATAAATATGCTCAAAAAATATCAATTGAATCTCTTGCTGAACAATATAATCTCTCTGTCAAATCAATAAAAAAATTATTTATCAATATTGAATATTCTGCCATAGTATAAGCATTTTTCACGAGTGCACAAGAACCTTACCGCTTCTTTAGTAGCGTAATTATTGATAAAATAAAATAACTTTATAATCTTTAGGGTAATTTCGAATTTTAACGGAATAACGAGGCGTTTGTCACGAACATCTCGTTATTCCGTTAAAATTCGAAATTGCTCTAATACTAAAATTGTCTTTTAAGTTTAAGCACACTAACTAAATTTTACAATACTTCTGTTTTGGATGTATCTTTTGCAGAGGCTAGGCTTCTACCACTCAAAGCTCTCACTTCAGTCACAACAGCATTGCGCCAGCAGGTTTGTCTGGAATGCAATATCTTCACAGAAACAGCGAAACACAAACGTGTGCAGGCCTGGGAACGCATATATCTAACCTATGGTGCAGAGGGTTTGTCTCTTGAACGTCG